>UELW01000749.1:0-24227 GCA_900490495.1 Danionella dracula | reverse complement strand
CCGGCGCGCTGGATTCTAAATGGAACTAATATGCTCATGGAATGAGATGTTATAGCGCCACCTGGAGGCGTTCATGAAAATGAGTTTAAAAAGTCGTTGTCAAAAGGCAGTGAATGTAAAAAACATGTATGGAATGATGCAGCTTTATCCTAGAACAAGTAGATATGTACTTAATGATCACTCATCGGCGCTCTTGTGGCTGTATGAATTCAAGGGATTACTAATTATTTGTTGATGTATCTCTACATATTTTAACTCAATGCTACATGACAAAAAATTTGCAGATGAGTGGTAATTCCATCAAATTGAATAATTATGCTCATGGCATGAGACTGTTATAGCGCCACTGGAGGCTTTCTAAATGAGTTTGAAAATAGCTGTTGTCAAAAGGCAGTGAATGTAAAATGTATGGAATGGATGAGCTTACCACTCAGAACAAGTAGATATGCATTACTTGATGTACTACATATAGCGCTCTGCTGGCTGTATGAATTCAAGGGAAATGAATGTATTTGTTGCTGTATCTCTTCACACCCAAAGGATAAGCCAGAGAAAGCCTTAGTATCGCGCATTCAGACAAAAAAATTAATAAAAGACAGGAGGATCCACGTGCGAGGCAGGCATCTTTGGATCCCGCGGATGCATCGTGCGAGGGCCGCCCCATCGGCTGCTCTGCAGCTTTAATTAGAGGGTGACACAGAAGTGCCAAGAACCATTGTTTCTTCGGATTCTTATTTTTTTTTTTTTTTTTTTATTATCTATTGGACTTATTTATTTCGTTCTTTGTGTCGTCCGTTGGGCACCGAGTTTTTGTCCTCTTCTTTTGCCTTTTCCAATTACTTTTATGCCCGCTGAACACACGAAGTCACGCAGATTTTGCACAGCACTCAGACTGGTGTGAAAAGTTTACGTTTGATTGTGTTTCGAAAAATGACTAGTAAAAAAAATGGCCCTCGATAGCGCCACCCAAACGCGTTTTGCAGCGTTTTGCGCAACCAGTTGTCGTGGAGGCGGTATGAATGAAATTTGTTACAGAGTGTAAAGTACCAAGCACAACTTTTGCTAATATAATCCCTTGTTTCCAAAATCGACAGGGAAGTCGGTATTTCGCAAAAACCTAAAAACGGGACGTTTTTGATCGTTATATCTTTTGACGAACTTCTCCCACAGATTTATCCAAACACTTCCCAAATTCTGAGGTATCTTTCATAAGGTACGGCAAGTGAAATTGAGAAGCTTATTGGACTATCCATAAAGTTATGTGGTGTAAGGGGGGCCAAATGTCCAAATTCGAATCAAACAGGAAGTTGTTATATACTCGGGCCAGAGAAGATCCGATCCGCTCCAAACTTGTGTTCATTCTCATGTAGTCCAAGCCGAGAAACAGGATACAACAACGAACATATCATGTTATAGCGCCACTAGTGGCGAGAGGCATGAAAGTCTGTTTTTCATAGTTTTAACCTTCTATTCAGGCAGGCAGTGTAGCATACACTCTAGAACTGTCGCATGCGTGTAGACCCTAAGACCTACAAAAAAGTTCATGGGTCGAGTTTCAAAACCGAACGGAAAACCGGATATTTTAGGGTTTATGTAAAAAAACGTAGACTTCATACTTTGACGAACTCCTCTAGGCGAAATGTCCGATCCAGCTGAAAATTGGTGTAGTGTCGTAAGGCATTAGGGGAAAAAAGTTATCAAAAGCTAAGAATTACTCAACGGCCTTGGGTGGCGCTCTATAGCGCCACCCTAAGCGGTTTGTAGTGTTGCGCAACAGTTTGTCGTTAGGCTAATGAAACTTGGTACACATATGTAAAGACCAAGCTGCAACTTTTTACTAATATAAACATGTTTCCAAAATCGACAGGAAGACGAAGTTTCCATAAAAACTTCAAAAAGTGTGCATTTTCGCTCGTTTCAAACTTTGAGAACTCCTCCTCTAGGCGAAGTCTGATCAAGCTAAAAATGATGTGGTACTCATAACGCATTAGGGAAAAAAAGTTATCAAAAGCTAAGAAGTACGTTCAAATTGGTCTTGTGTGGCGCCCCAGGAAGGTTCAACCTTCAAAATTGTGGGCAAAACACAATTTACATATTTTGGACTATCTCGTTCTAGTATCCACTATCAACAAAAAGAGCCTGCCATGATTAATCTGGTCAGGTTGAACAAAAGGATATGCGTCACTGTGACTGCGCTCCAAAAATTGGCGTACAGCGCCCCCTTTAGATGTCCAAAAACATCGCTTTAGCTGTTTTTAAAGCTGTTGCTCAAGCAGTTGTCGTAAAGCGAATGAAATTTGGTACACATGTGTAAAGTACCAAGCTGCAACTTTTACTATGTAATCCCGTTTTCTAAAATCGACTGGAATTCGGTTATTCGACAAAAAACCTCTAAAAATGGGCGTTTTGCTCGTTCCACACTTTGACGAACTCTCCACAGATTTATTAAACCATCCACCACTTCTGAGTATCATCATACGGCATACGGAACCTTAAAATTATAACTTTTTTCAGCTATCATCAAGGTATGTGGTCGTGTCGCAGCCAAGGTCAAAATTTCGATTTGAAACAGGAAGTTGTTTAATAACTCGGCATAGAATATCCGATCCGTCTCAAACGTGTCTCATTCTCATCGAGTCCAAGCCTGAGAACAGCGTATGGAAAACGAACATCATCCGGCATAGCGCCACTAGTGGCGAGACTTAAAAGCTGTTTTTGATGTTTTACGCTTCTATTTCAGGGCACTGTATTGCATAAACACTTAGAACTTATGCATGCGTGTAGACTATAAGACCTACAAAAAAGTATTGCGGTCGAGTTTCGAAACCGAACGGAGGAAAACCGGATATTTTAGGTTTGAGTACAAAATTAAGACTTCATACTTTGACGAACTCCTCCTAGGCGAAAGTCCGATCAGCTGAAAAATGGTGTGGTTACTCGTATAAGGCTGAGAGAAAAAAAGTTATCAAAAGTAAGAAGTACCTCAATCGGTCTTGTGGTGGCGCTCTTTAGCGCCACCTGAAGCGGTTTTGTAGCTGTGCGCGAACCAGTTGTTGTGTAGGCAGTGAAATTTGGACACATATGTAAATGACCAAGTCTGCAACTTTTACTAATATAAACCCTTTTTCCAAAATCGACAGGAAGACGAATATTCTGCAAAACCTAAACAAATGTGCGTATCTCTCGTTCAAACTTTACGAAACTCCTCATTAGGCGAATGTCCGATCAAGCTAATATTGGTGTGGTACTCATACAACGTTAGGGGAAAAAGTTATCAAAAGCTAAGAAGTAGTTCAAAGGCTTGGATGGTGCATAGCAATTCACCCTTCAAAATTGTCGAAAAAATTACATATTTTGGTTCTGGTATCTATTTTCAAGATAATCCACTATCAACAAAACAAGCATGTATGATAGCCTGAAAATGGCTTCAAACTAAAGCAATGACATCACGGTGACTGCGCTCCCAAAAATTGGCTCTACAGCGCCTCCTTACTTGCCCCCTTTAAATGGACAAAATCTTCGTTTAGGTTTTGACCCATTGAACATGTTAGAAAGCCCACAAAAATTTGTTCGACAGGTCAAAAAACTCAAAGGCGGGAGGACGGTTGCCTCGCGCCGGCGCGCGATCGTGCGGACCCCTAGCCATCGCTGCCTTGAGCTTTATTAGGGGTCGAGCACCGAAGGTGCAGGAACCTATTTGTTTTCTCAAGACTTTTTTTTTTTTTTTTGTTTTTTTTTTTTTTTTTTTTTTTTTTTTCTTTTTTTAGGGGCCCGAGCACCCAGCGAAGCTGGCGGCGAAGCCCTATTGTATCTGTTGGATACTTATTATTATTATTATTCTTTATCTGCCGCAAACTCGAAAATCACCAACTAGGCGTGCTCAAGAAAACGACACCAAAATCGGACAACCCCTCTTCATGAGTCACGGCTAAGCTCAGCACTGAAAGTGCAGATCTGGCACAGTCGCGTGATCGTAGCATAAAAAAATGGCTCTAGACGCCCCCTTGACAAAACGGGGTCCCCCTGCCAGTCGACTACAGTACGAAAAATCGGTACACATAGCACCCCTCTAGCCAAGTCAAAAGTTCTGACAGGTTTTCGCAAAATCAGTACAGGGAAGTCGGCCATTTTGAAAAAAAAAACCCCACAATTGTTGAAAAAATAAACTTTGACCACTCCGTATTGAACATGGCAAAGGCTTGACTTGAAATTACCACAATCATCCTCCAGGAAAAATCGCAAGACTCGAGCTCGTGAAAATCTGTGTCGGTTACTCGGGAGAACATTTGGGATATTGATGAAAAGTTATCAAAAGCCGCAGCAGTACATAAAATGGTTTTGGGTGGCGCACCCACGAATTTCCCCCTTCAAAAAAGTGAGCGAAAATTGACATATTTTGGAGTTATATCTCCCGTTCTAGGTTTGTCCAGTTGTCAGAAAACGGCCTGACTACATTGGCTTGGAAGGCTGAATGAATGATAGGCCGCGAATATGACGTCGCTTAAGAGTGCCTCACAGCAGCCCCCTGAATTTAACTAAATAGGATGTTTTAGCTGTTTTGACACCCTAAACATGGTACAAACCCCCACCAAAATTTAGCCTAAAACTATCTCTAATAAATGATAGTAGTCGAGCACTGTTTGCTACACCTTTACTTTAACGACAAGCTTTGCAGGCCACCTAGTATGCGGAAAACAGCTAATCTTCGCATTTTAACGAACTCGCTCCTAGGAAATTGCCAGACGAGCTGAAACAATTTGTCTGGTGACTCTTACAGACAGTATGACCAAAAGTTATCAAAAACGCAGAAGTCGTTCGCACGGCTTTCTGTGGCACCGCTTCGAATTTGAGCTTCTCAAATTGTATGGGGATAATGGGTACTGTGTTACATGTACCTCTCAATCTTCATCCAATCACCATGTAAAAATTGTAGGAATGATGAGCTTCACCACTCAGAACAAGTAGGTTCATTGCTTACTTGACTGATAACACTCATAGCGCCTCCTGCTGGCTGTATGGAATTCCAAGGGATACTAAGTATTTGTTGCTGTATACTCTACATATTTAACTCACATGTAATGACAAAAATTTGCTGAACATGATAAGCTGTATTTCTAATTGATTAATATGCTCATGGCATGAGACTGTTTTAGCGCCACCTGGAGGCTTTATGAATTTGTTTAAACAGCTGTTGTATTAGGCAGTGAATGTAAAAAATGTATGGAATGATGAGCTTAACCCCTCAGAACAAGTAGATATGCGTACTTGATGATACCACTCATAGCGCTCCTGCTGGCTGTATGAATTTCCAAGGGATCCTAACGTATTTTGTTGTGAACATCGTACATATTTAACTCAATGTACTGACAAAAAAAATTGCATTATGAGCTAGGAATTCTCAATTGAATAATATGCTCATGGATGAAATGTTATAGCGCCACCTGGAGGCTTTCTGAAATGTGTTTAAAATGCTGTTGTCATAGGCAGTGAATGTAAAAAAAATGTATGGAATGATGAGCTACCCCTAAGAACAAGTAGATATGCTTACTTGATGATACACTCATAGCGCCCTCCTGCTGGCTGTATGAATTCTAAGGGATCCTAACGTATTGTTGCTAATATCTTACATATTTACTTAAGGTACATGACAAAAAATTGCATGATGAGCTGGTAATTCTAAATGGAATAATATGCTCATGGCATGAGACTGTTATAGCGACACCTGGAGCTTTCTGAAATGTGTTTAAAATAGCTGTGTCAATAGGAGTGATGTAAAAAATGTATGGAATGATGAGCTTACCCCTCAGAACAAGTAGATATGCTTACTTGATGATACACTCATAGCGCCTCCTGCTGGCTATGAATTCTAAGGGATCCTAACGTATTTGTTGCTATATATTTACATATTAATTCAATGTACATGACAAAAAATTTGCATGATGAGCTGGTGATTCTAAATGGAAAATATGCTCATGGCATGAGACTGTTATAACGCCCCCTGGAGGCTTTAAGAAATGTGTTTAAAATAGCTGTTGTCAATAGGCAGTAAAAATACATGAGGAAAAAAATGAAATACCAGGGGGCGGCATCTTTGGATCCCGCGGATGCATCGTGCGAGGGCCCGCCCATCGCTGCTTGCAGCTTTAATTATTATATTATTATTCCGGGAATCATTGCGGGCACTTTTCGGTACCTGAACATATATGAAAAGTCACAAAATTTTGCACACGCATCAGGACCCGGTGAAAAATTCCTAAAATTTTGGTCCCAAAACTGATTTCTAAAAAATGGCCTCCTATAGCGCCACCTAACGCGTTTTTACGGCTTTGTATCATCCAGTTTGTCGTAGGCGGATGAAATTGGTACACATGTGTAAAGTACCAAGGTGTAACTTTTACTAATTGAAAGTCTATTTCCAAATAGACAGGAAGTTAGTTATTTCGCAAAAACCTCTAAAAAAAGGGCGTTTTTGCCTCGTTCTACTTTTTGACGAACTACTCTCACAGACATTTATCCAAACATCTCCAAACTTCTTGAGTATCATCATAAGGCATACGGCAATTGATATTGAGAAGCTTGTTCGACTATCATAAAGTATGTGGTCGTGGCGGCGGGCCAATGTCCAAATTTCGACTCGAAACAGGAAGTTGTTATAACTCGGGCATAGAATATCCGATCCGGCTCAAACTTGTTTCATTCCTCATCGTAGTCCAAGCCTGAGAACAGATGTACGACGACGAACGACATCCGCCATAGCGCCACCTAGTGGCGAGCATTAAAAGCCTGTTTTTCATAGTTTTACCCTTCTATTTCAGCCAGTGTATTCCATGCAAACTTAAAACTTGTCGCATGCGTGTAGGACCTTAAGACCTACAAAAAAGTAAATTGGGTCGAGTTTGAAACTAGACGGAAAAACGGATATTTAGGTTTTATGTAAAAAACACAGACTTCATACTTTGACGAACTCCTCCTAGGCGAAATGTCCGATCCAGCTGATAATTGGTGTAGTTAGTCGTAAGGCATTTGGGATGAAAAGTTATCAAAAACGCAGCAGTTCGTCGAACGGCCTTTGGGTGGCGCTCTGTAGCGCCACCTGAAGCGGTTTTGTAGCTGTTGCGCAACAAGGTTATCGTAGGCGAATGAAATTTGGTACACATATGTAAATGACCAAGCTGCAACTTTTTACCAATAAAAACCCGTTTTTCCAAAATCGACGGGAAGACAGATATTTTGCAAAAACCTAAAAAAGTGTGCATTTTTGCTTGTTTCAAACTTTGACGAACTCCTCCTAGGCGAAATGTCCGATGAAGCCTGAAAATTGGTGTTGTTACTCATAACGCATTAGGGAAAAAAAGTTATCAAAAGCTAAGAAGTACGTCCAATGGTCTTTGGAGGGCGCCACAGCAAAGTTCAACCTTCAAAATTGTGCAAAAACAATTTACATATTTTGGACTTTATCTCCGTTCTAGGTTATCCACTATCAACAAAAACAGCCTGCCATGATTAACCTTGTCAGGTTGAACTAAAGGATATGCATCACTGTGACTGCGCTCCAAAAATTGGCTGTACAGCGCCCCCTTATATGTGACCAAAAACATCGCTTTAGCTGTTTTTTAAAGCTGTTGCTCAAGCAGTTTGTCATAAGCGAATGAAATTTGGTACACATGTGTAAAGTACCAAGCTGCAACTTTTACTAATGTAATCCCTGTTTCTAAAATCGACTGGAATTCGGTTATTTCGCAAAAAACCTCTAAAAATGGCCGTTTTGCTCATTCCACACTTTGACGAACTCCTCCCACAGATTTTATCTAAACATCTCCAAACTTCTTGAGTATCATCATACGGCATACGGAACCTTAAATTATAACTTTTTTTCACCTATCATCAAGTATGTGGTCGTGGTCGCAGCCAAGGTCAAAATTTCGATTTGAAACAGGAAGTTGTTATAACTCGGGCATAGAATATCCGATCCGTCTCAAACGTGTCTCATTCTCATCGTAGTCCAAGCTCGAAAACAGGCGTATGACAACGAACATCATCCGTCATAGCGCCACCTAGTGGCGAGCATTAAAAGCCTGTTTTTCATAGTTTTACCCTTCTATTTCAGCCAGTGTATTCCATGCACACTTAAAACTTGTCGCATGCGTGTAGGACCTTAAGACCTACAAAAAAGTAAATTGGGTCGAGTTTTGAAACTAGACGGAAAAACGGATATTTTAGGTTTTATGTAAAAAACACAGACTTCATACTTTGACGAACTCCTCCTAGGTGAAATGTCCGATCCAGCTGATAATTGGTGTGGTTTGTCGTAAGGCATTTGGGATGAAAAGTTATCAAAAACGCAGCAGTTCGTCAAACGGCCTTTGGGTGGCGCTTTATAGCGCCACCTGAAGCGGTTTTGTAGCTGTTGCGCAACCAGGTTATCGCAGGCGAATGAAATTTGGTACACATATGTAAATGACCAAGCTGCAACTTTTTACTAATAAAAACCCATTTTCCAAAATTGACAGGAAGACAGATATTTGCAAAAAAACCTCAAAAAGTGTGCGTTTTCGCTCGTTTTAAACTTTGGCAAACTCCTCCTAGGCGAAATGTCTAATGAAGCTGAAAATTGGTGTGGTTACTCATAACACATTAGGGAAAAAAAAGTTATCAAAAGCTAAGAAGTACGTCAAATGGTCTTGGGGGGGTGCCACAGCAAAGTTCACCCTTCAAAATTTCGGAAAAAAATTTACATATTATGGTCTGTATCTCTTTTCAAGATAATCCACTATCAACAAAAACAGCCTGGTATGATTAGCCTTAACAGGCTCAACAAAAGCATATGCATCACTGTGACTGCGCTCCAAAAATTGGCTCTACAGTGCCTCCTTACTGCCCCCCTTAAATGCTACCAAAATCTTCGTTTAGCTGTTTTGACCCATTGAACATGTTAGAAAGCCCACCAAAATTTGTTCGAAGGTCAAAAAACTCGAAAAAGGCCGGGAGGCGGTGCTTTCGCTCCGGCGGATGCATCGTGCGAGACCCCTTCCATCGCTGCTTGCAGCTTTAATTAGGGGTCGAGCACCGAAGGTGCAAGAACCCTATTGTTTTTCGAAAAATTCTTATTTTTTTTTTTTTTTTTATTATTATTCTTTTCCGTCTTTCCGGGGACTTTTGGGTACCTGAACATTAACGAAAAGTCACAGATTTTTGCACACGCCTCAGACCTGGTGAAAATTTACGTTTGATTGTGTTTCGAAAAATGAATAGTAAAAAATGGCTCTATAGCGCCACCTAACGCGTTTTTGCAGCTGTTGCGCAACCAGTTTGTCGTAGGTGGATGAAATTTGGTACAGATGTGTAAAGTACCAAGCTGCAACTTTTGCTAATATAAAACCTGTTTCCAAAATCGACAGGAAGTCGGTTATTTCGCAAAAACCTCTAAAAACGGGCGTTTTTGCTCGTTCTACTTTTTGACGACCTTCTCCCACAGATTTTATCTAAACATCTCCAAACTTCTTGGGTATCATCATAAGGCATACGGCAAGTGAAATTGAGAAGCTTTATTGACTATCATAAAGTATGTGGTCGTAGCGGCGGGCCAATGTCCAAATTTCGAATCGAAACAGGAAGTTGTTATAACTCGGGCATAGAATATCCGATCCGGCTCAAACTTGTTTCATTCTCATCGTAGTCCAAGCCCGAGAACAGGCATACAACAACGAACATAATCTGTTATAGCGCCACCTAGTGCCGAGCATTGAAAGTCTGTTTTTCATAGTTTTAACCTTCTATTTCAGGCAGTGTATTGCATACACTCTTAGAACTTGTCGCATGCGTGTAGGACCTTAAGACCTACAAAAAAGTAAATTGGGTCGAGTTTCAAAACCGAACGGAAAACCGGATATTTTAGGGTTTATGTAAAAAACGCAGACTTCATACTTTGACGAACTCCTCCTAGGCGAAATGTCCGATCCAGCTGAAAATTGGTGTAGTTAGTCGTAAGGCATTAGGGGAAAAAAGTTATCAAAAGCTAAGAAGTACGTCAAACGGCCTTGGGGTGGCGCTCTATAGCGCCACCCTAAGCGGTTTTGTAGCTGTTGCGCAACCAGTTTGTCGTAGGCTAATGAAACTTGGTACACATATGTAAATGACCAAGCTGCAACTTTTACTAATATAAACCATGTTTCCAAAATCGACAGGAAGACGAATGTTCCATAAAAACTTCAAAAAGTGTGCATTTTCGCTCGTTTCAAACTTTGACGAACTTCTCCTAGGCGAAATGTCCGATCAAGCTAAAAATTGGTGTGGTTACTCATAACGCATTAGGGAAAAAAAGTTATCAAAAGCTAAGAAGTACGTCAAATGGTCTTGTGGTGGCGCCCCAGTAAACTTCAACCTTCAAAATTGTGCAAAAACAATTTACATATTTTGGACTTTATCTCCGTTCTAGGTAATCCACTATCAACAAAAAGAGCCTGCCATGATTAACCTTGTCAGGTTGAACAAAAGGATATGCATCACCTTGACTGCGCTCCAAAAATTGGCTGTACAGCGCCCCCTTATGTGTGACCAAAAACATCGCTTTAGCTGTTTTTTAAAGCTGTTGCTCAAGCAGTTTGTCGTAAGCGAATGAAATTTGGTACACATGTGTAAAGTACCAAGCTGCAACTTTTACTAATATAATCCCTGTTTCTAAAATCGACTGGAATTCGGTTATTTCGCAAAAACCTCTAAAAATGGGCGTTTTGCTCATTCCACACTTTGACAAACTCCTCCCACAGATTTTATCTAAACATCTCCAAACTTCTTGAGTATCATCATACGGCATACGGAACCTTAAAATTATAACTTTTTTTCAGCTATCATCAAGTATGTGGTCATGGTCGCAGCCAAGGTCAAAATTTCGATTTGAAACAGGAAGTTGTTATAACTCGGGCATAGAATTTCCGATCCGTCTCAAACGTGTCTCATTCTCATCGTAGTCCAAGCCCGAAAACAGGCGTATGACAACGAACATCATCCGTCATAGCGCCACCTAGTGGCGAGCATTAAAAGCGTGTTATTGATAGTTTTACGCTTCTATTTCAGGCACTGTATTGCATACACACTTAGAACTTGTCGCATGCGTGTAGGACTATAAGACCTACAAAAAAGTTCCATGGGTCGAGTTTCGAAACCGAACGGAAAACCGGATATTTTAGGTTTTGAGTACAAAAATATAGACTTCATACTTTGACGAACTCCTCCTAGGCGAAATGTCCGATCCAGCTGAAAACTGGTGTGGTTACTCGTAAGGCATGAGAGAAAAAAAGTTATCAAAAGCTAAGAAATACGTCAAGCGGCCTGAGGATGGCGCTCTATAGCGCCACCTGAAGCGGTTTTGTAGCTATTGCGCAAACAGATTGTCGTAGGCGAATGAAACTTGGCACACATATGTAAATGACCAAGCTGCAACTTTTCCTAATATAAACCCTGTTTCCAAAATCTACAGGAAGACGAATATTCTGCAAAAACCTAAAAAAGTGTGCGTATTCCCTCGTTTCAAACTTTGACGAACTCCTCCTAGGCGAAATGTTCGATCAAGCTAAAAATTGGTGTGGTTACTCATAACACGTTAGGGAAAAAAAGTTATCAAAAGCTAAGAAGTACGTCAAATGGTCTTGGGGTGGCGCCACAACAAAGTTCACCCTTCAAAATTGTGGAAAAAAATGTACATATTATGGTCTGTATCTCTTTTCAAAATAATCCACTATCAACAACAACAGCCTGGTATGATTAGCCTTAACAGGCTCAACAAAAGCATATGCATCACTGTGACTGCGCTCCAAAAATTGGCTCTACAGCGCCTCCTTACTGCCCCCTTAAATGCTACCAAAATCTTCGTTTTAGCTGTTTTGACCCATTGAACATGTTAGAAAGCCCACCAAAATTTGTTCGAAGGTCAAAAAACTCGAAAAAGGCCGGGAGGCGGTGCTTTCGCTCCTGCGGATGCATCGTGCGAGACCCCTTCCATCGCTGCTTGCAGCTTTAATTATTATTATTATTCTTTTCCGTCTTTCCGGGGACTTTTGGGTACCTGAACATTAATGAAAAGTCCCAGATTTTTGCACACATCTCAGACCTGGTGAAAATTTACGTTTGATTGTGTTTCGAAAAATGAATAGTAAAAAATGGCTCTATAGCGCCACCTAACGCGTTTGTGCAGCTGTTGCGCAATCAGTTTGTCGTAGGCGGATGAAATTTGGTACAGATGTGTAAAGTACCAAGCTGCAACTTTGCTAATATAAAACCTGTTTCCAAAATCGACAGGAAGTCGGTTATTTCGCAAAAACCTCTAAAAACGGGCGTTTTTGCTCGTTCTACTTTTTGACGACCTTCTCCCACAGATTTTATCTAAACATCTCCAAACTTCTTGGGTATCATCATAAGGCATACGGCAAGTGAAATTGAGAAGCTTTATTGACTATCATAAAGTATGTGGTCGTAACGGCGGGCCAATGTCCAGATTTCGAATCGAAACAGGAAGTTGTTATAACTCGGGCATAGAATATCCGATCCGGCTCAAACTTGTTTCATTCTCATCGTAGTCCAAGCCCGAGAACAGGCATACAACAACGAACATAATCCGTTATAGCGCCACCTAGTGCCGAGCATTGAAAGTCTGTTTTTCATAGTTTTAACCTTCTATTTCAGGCAGTGTATTGCATACACTCTTAGAACTTGTCACATGCGTATAGGACCTTAAGACCTACAAAAAAGTTCATTGGGTCGAGTTTCAAAACCGAACGGAAAACCGGATATTTTAGGGTTTATGTAAAAAACACAGACTTCATACTTTGACAAACTCCTCCTAGGCGAAATGTCCGATCCAGCTGAAAATTGGTGTAGTTAGTCGTAAGGCATTAGGGGAAAAAAGTTATCAAAAGCTAAGAAGTACGTCAAACGGCCTTTGGGTGGCGCTCTATAGCGCCACCCTAAGCGGTTTTGTAGCTGTTGCGCAACCAGTTTGTCGTAGGCTAATGAAACTTGGTACACATATGTAAATGACCAAGCTGCAACTTTTACTAATATAAACCCTGTTTCCAAAATTGACAGGAAGACGAATATTCCACAAAAACTTCAAAAAGTGTGCATTTTCGCTTGTTTCAAACTTTGACGAACTCCTCCTAGGCGAAATGTCCGATCAAGCTAAAAATTGGTGTGGTTACTCATAACGCATTAGGGAAAAAAAGTTATCAAAATCTAAGAAGTACGTCAAATGGTCTTGTGGTGGCGCCCCAGGAAAGTTCAACCTTCAAAATTGTGCAAAAACAATTTACATATTTTGGACTTTATCTCCGTTCTAGGTTATCCACTATCAACAAAAACAGCCTGCCATGATTAATCTTGTCAGGTTGAACAAAAGGATATGCGTCACTGTGACTGCGCTCCAAAAATTGGCTGTACAGTGCCCCCTTATATGTGACCAAAAACATCGCTTTAGCTGTTTTTTAAAGCTGTTGCTCAAGCAGTTTGTCGTAAGCGAATGAAATTTGGTACACATGTGTAAAGTACCAAGCTGCAACTTTTACTAATATAATCTCTGTTTCTAAAATCGACTGGAATTCGGTTATTTCGCAAAAACCTCTAAAAATGGGCGTTTTGCTCGTTCCACACTTTGACAAACTCCTCCCACAGATTTTATCTAAACATCTCCAAACTTCTTGAGTATCATCATACGGCATACGGAACCTTAAAATTATAACTTTTTTTCAGCTATCATTAAGTATGTGGTCGTGGTCGCAGCCAAGGTCAAAATTTCGATTTGAAAAAGGAAGTTGTTATAACTCAGGCATAGAATATCCGATCCGTCTCAAACGTGTCTCATTCTCATCGTAGTCCAAGCCCGAGAACAGGCATATGACAACGAACATCATCCGTCATAGCGCCACCTAGTGGCGAGCATTAAAATCGTGTTTTTGATAGTTTTACGCTTCTATTTCAGGCACTGTATTGCATACACACTTAGAACTTGTCGCATACGTGTAGGACTATAAGACCTACAAAAAAGTTCGTTGGGTCGAGTTTCGAAACCGAACGGAAAACCGGATATTTTAGGTTTTGAGTACAAAAATATAGACTTTACACTTTGACGAACTCCTCCTAGGCGAAATGTCCCATCCAGCTGAAAACTGGTGTAGTTACTCGTAAGGCATGAGAGAAAAAAAGTTATCAAAGCTAAGAAGTACCTCATTCGGTCTTGTGGTGGCGCTCTTTAGCGCCACCTGAAGCGGTTTTGTAGCTGTTGCACAATCAGTTTGTCGTAGGCAGTTGAAATTTGGTACACATATGTAAATGACCAAGCTGTAACTTTTACTAATATAAACCCTTTTTCCAAAATTGACGGGAAGACAGATATTTTGCAAAAACCTCAAAAAGTGTGCGTTTTTTGCTCGTTTTAAACTTTGACGAACTCCTCCTAGACGAAATATCTAATCGAGCTGAAAATTGATGTGGTTACTCATAACACATTAGGGAAAAAAAGTTATCAAAAGCTAAGACGTACGTCAAATGGTCTTGGGGTGGTGCCACAGCAAAGTTCACCCTTCAAAATTGTGGGAAAAAATGTACATATTATGGTCTGTATCTCTTTTCAAGATAATCCACTATCAACAAAAACAGCCTGGTATGATTAGCCTTAACAGGCTCAACAAAAGCATATGCATCACTGTGACTGCGCTCCAAAAATTGGCTCTACAGCGCCTCCTTACTGCCCCCTTAAATGCTACCAAAATCTTCGTTTTAGCTGTTTTGACCCATTGAACATGTTAGAAAGCCCACCGAAATTTGTTCGAAGGTCAAAAAACTCGAAAAAGGCCGGGAGGCGGTGCTTTCGCTCCGGCGGAAGCATCGTGCGAGACCCCTTCCATCGCTGCTTGCAGCTTTAATTTTTAATTTATTTTGTTAACCTGTCCTGTCCTACTTCAAAGCAGCCCCATGAGAAGAGAGGTGCTTCGTATGAGTTGGACAGTTTGGCACTTTTCCCAGGGAAATGAATATATAATAAATTGTTTATTCCTCTGGATAGAAGCTATTAATTTATTTTATTGATTATTCATTTATTTCACATTCATCCCATTAATTCCGTTAATCAATCATAGAAACATACATCAGGACAGGACGGTGTTAAATGAAAAGAGGAAAGAGGAGAGAAGTAATTGAGGGGAAAAGAGTCAGGATTGAGTTGAAAAAATTAATAAATAAGATTAGATACACATATTATCACATTCAAGCAGTTTGTTAGAGTTTGCACAGTTTTCACCAATATATAAATACAAATATAAATATACATACATACACACAGTTTATGATCTATGCAAAAAAAATAAAAAAATAAAAAAATAATATATATATATATATATATATATATATATATATATATATATATATATATATATATATATATATATATATATATATATATATATATTTATATATTTATATATATATATACATACACATACATATACACATATTTATGTCAAATTCTCTCGACCCATTGACTGATTATTTTGCTCGATCTAGGAAGAGTTTATTTATATTTTACTTATTTTTCTTGTTTTTGGTGTTTGTTGCAGTGTGGAATAGAAAAAAGCCCAGCGTTAGGAGGCATTAGAGGGGAGAGAGGAGTTAAAGCTGGAGAGACACAACGGTGAGAACCCTCAAACCTACTCGTCATTGTTGAGGTCTGCGGCTGCCAGACAGCTGCCGAAGTAGGATCCGATCTGTTCCCCGGGAATGATCATCAGGGGCTCGAGGAGGTCCTTCTTCTCAGCCAGGACCACCGAGCCCTTGAAGTCGTCTCTGGGAGCGCCGGTCACCACCGTGAACTCGGAGCGATGCAGCAGCTTCACCTCCTCCAGCACCGAGTAACCTGGACACACGGCCAGCAGATCGCTCAAGGGGTTTAGGCCTTCGTTCGCTTCTCAGGGTTTCTGCAAGTTTCATAAGGTCAAATTTAAGACTTTTTAAGATCATGTTCTTATGTAAGACCATATGTAAGAGTCATATGTAAGACCGACATCCTAAAATCAAAAACAAAAACAAAAAGTTTTTTTTTATAACAGAATGCTTCAAATGCATTGTTTGAAACACTAACCATCACTTTGATGATTTTCAGCATTTACGAAGGTTTTCCCAAACTCTGGCAACCCTAACCATCATTTATTAACATTTAAGAACATTTTCTCCATCTCTGGCAAACCTTACCATTTACATCAGATTAACATTTTTTTTAACCTTTAGAAGTCTTATGTCTACAACTGGCAACCCTAACCCTCACTTTTAGCATTTTGAGTTTATATGAGCCTTTTCTCAAGCTCTGGCAACCCTAACCCTCACGTTTATGATTTTGAGTTTATATGAGCCTTTTCTCAAGCTCTGGCAACCCTAACCTTCACGTTTATGATTTTGAGTTTATATGAGCCTTTTCTCAAGCTCTGGCAACCCTAACCTTCACGTTTATGATTTTGAGTTTATATAGAATAGAATAGATAGAATAACTTTATTGTCACTATACACATATACAATTTGCATTATAAACATGTACAATGAGATTAAGAGCATCTCCCTAGTCAGTGCAACATTTAGTAAGGAAAAATACTATAAAGTGTCAAGTACAATAGAAATATCTTTAGTAATAGTGCAAAGAAGAAAGGGGGAGGTAGGTGGGGTGGCAGTTCTGTTTAAGAGCTAGACAATGTATAATGTTAAAATTGCAATTGCACAGCAATCATAGTTTTTTCACCTATAAGGTTATTGTCCATGTAAAGTGAAATAAAGTGAGTATATTGCACATGTTGATGTCACACAGGGTGATGCTTGGGTCCGGTTAAGTGTAGATTAAGCCAGTCCCTGTGTGCGCCTGTTAGAGTTTAGGGTAGTGATGGCTTCTGGGAAAAAACTGTTCTTGAGTCTGTTTGTCCTCGTTCTGATGCACCTATAGCGCCTTCCTGAGGGCATCAGTTCAAACAGTCCAGAAGCCGGGTGAGAGCTGTCCCTGATGATGTTCTCGGCTCTGCTGAGGCAACGGGAGGTGTAAATGTCCAGTAGGGAGGGGAGAGGGCAGCCGATGATCTTCTGTGCTGCTCTGACCACCCTCTGGAGTCTCTTCCTGTCTGCCATGGTGCAGCTGCCGTACCATACTGTGATGCAGTATGTCAGCAGGCTCTCGATGGACCCACGGTAGAAGGTCAGCAACAGGCTGGAGTCCAGATTGTGCTTCCTGAGGACTCGCAGGAAGTGTAGTCTGTGCTGGGCCTTCTTGGTGACCACTGTGATGTTCTCCGTCCATGAGATGTCATCCTAGATGACGACGCCGAGAAAACGGAAAGTGTGGACCCTCTCCACGCACTCACCGTTGATGTAAAGGGGTGCTAGGTCGGTGCTGCGCCTCCTGAAGTCGACGATGATCTCCTTGGTCTTCTTGGTGTTCAGAACTAGGTTATTCTCTGAAAACCAGGTAGTCAGCTTCAGGATTTCCGCTCTGTAGGCTGTTTCATCACCCTTTGAGATGAGTCCGACCACAGTGGTGTCATCAGCAAACTTCACAATGAGGTTGCTGTTGTGGTGCGGCCTGCAGTCATGGGTGTAGAGACAGTACAGGAGAGGGCTCAGCACACAGCCCTGTGGGGAGCCTGTGCTCAGTGTGCGAGTGGAGGATAGGTGGGGGCCAAGTCTCACAGTCTGGGGCCTGTTTGTCAAGAAGTCTTTAATCCAGGTGCATGTGAGAGAGGGGAAGCCAAGAGTGTCCAGTTTATTGATATGAGCCTTTATTTATATGAGCCTTTTCTCAAGCTCTGGCAACCCTAACCCTCACGTTTATGATTTTGAGTTTATATGAGCCTTTTCTCAAGCTCTGGCAACCCTAACCCTCACGTTTATGATTTTGAGTTTATATGAGCCTTTTCTCAAGCTCTGGCAACCCTAACCCTCACGTTTATGATTTTGAGTTTATATGAGCCTTTTCTCAAGCTCTGGCAACCCTAACCCTCACGTTTATGATTTTGAGTGTATATGAGCCTTTTCTCAAACTCTGGCAACCCTAACCCTCACGTTTATGATTTTGAGTTTATATGAGCCTTTTCTCAAGCTCTGGCAACCCTAACCTTCACGTTTATGATTTTGAGTTTATATGAGCCTTTTCTCAAGCTCTGGCAACCCTAACCCTCACGTTTATGATTTTGAATTTATATGAGCCTTTTCTCAAGCTCTGGCAACCCTAACCCTCACGTTTATGATTTTGAGTTTATATGAGCCTTTTCTCAAGCTCTGGCAACCCTAACCCTCACGTTTATGATTTTGAGTGTATATGAGCCTTTTCTCAAACTCTGGCAACCCTAACCCTCACGTTTATGATTTTGAGTTTATATGAGCCTTTTCTCAAGCTCTGGCAACCCTAACCTTCACGTTTATGATTTTGAGTTTATATGAGCCTTTTCTCAAGCTCTGGCAACCCTAACCCTCACGTTTATGATTTTGAGTGTATATGAGCCTTTTCTCAAGCTCTGGCAACCCTAACCTTCACGTTTATGATTTTGAGTTTATATGAGCCTTTTCTCAAGCTCTGGCAACCCTAACCTTCACGTTTATGATTTTGAGTTTATATGAGCCTTTTCTCAAGCTCTGGCAACCCTAACCCTCACGTTTATGATTTTGAATTTATATGAGCCTTTTCTCAAGCTCTGGCAACCCTAACCCTCACGTTTATGATTTTGAGTTTATATGAGCCTTTTCTCAAGCTCTGGCAACCCTAACCCTCACGTTTATGATTTTGAGTTTATATGAGCCTTTTCTCAAGCTCTGGCAACCCTAACCTTCACGTTTATGATTTTGAGTTTATATGAGCCTTTTCTCAAGCTCTGGCAACCCTAACCCTCACAGACTATGGCAACCTCATTAAACATTTTTGGAGCCTTCACGAGCATTTTCGTGATCTCTGGCAACCCCAAGCCACAATAAAAACACTTTACAGCTTTACATGGACCTTTAATTATTTAAGGCCTAGAACAGTGAACATAAGTTTTTTGAAGTTTTAAAAACTTTTTATGACCCAGTAAAAACCCGAGGTGCTCCCTCGAATAGCTCCTCCCCCATTAATGCAAACATTTAAACCTTAAACATCGAAAAAAGAACATAAACTAAACACTCACCCAATCTTATTTAACATTGAGACGAGCTCTGACAGCTTCGTTTGTGATGTCACAAACCACAGAATCCCGCCCACAACTCTTGATAAGACCTTCGAAATAGAATCAACCCACGTCTAGCCACTATTTGAACTATGAAGAAGTCTCTTATGTCTGCAAAGCGAAGCGGTCATGCTGTTACTGGCAGTATGGAGCCATTGAGGGACCAAGCGCAGTTATAACTAGTGCTGTGATTGTAGACGTGAGTTTTGTATTTTTCAATAGTGCGTGTTTCACGTAGGGTAATTTTTGCGGCTATAAAAATAACATTTATTATGTACTGAATGTTGTATGGGAAAATAAATCTGGGGTACACAGATAACGTAACTGCTAAAATCAATTTAAGCCAAAAACGTAATGAATATAAGTACAGACCGATGTAGATGTTGAGCCTATCTTCACCCAGCTTCCTAAAGCTCCTCTCATTGGCATCACCATCAAAATCTGAGTCTGTGTCTCTGCACTTCATGTGAACGGTGCCTGCATGAAGAGACGGGAGAAGATACATAAAAAATCTGTTAAACACTATTTGTAGTATTATTGTATCTACATTTTGTTGTAATCTTGTAAGCTAACAGGACCCCAAAATATACATTTACCATTTATAAATCAAACTTGAGGAAAAAAAATGTAAACGTGTGTCGAGATCTTTGACTTTACAGAACATGGACGTAGTGTACGTAAGATCACCCTCAGGCTTTAGTAAAAGCTATTAGAAAGGAAATGCGGCTCTGTGTTTTTTCAGACATTTTCTCCACGACAATGTAAGAGGCGAGTCCAAAATATGCAAAAAGGTCATCTTTGCTGGATCAGACATGACAAAAACAACAGAACCAACAAATAAAAAAAGGATTGAAACAATGAACTCTCCACTGAGTTATCATGGAGGTCAAAATTAGCGCTGTGAAATTAATAAAATGCGAGTGATCAGGCACTAGACGTGTTTATTTCAGATATAACGTTTATTTTTTTATGTCTCGTTTGGAATTTGCTCACTTCTGGAGCTAGCCTCAAGTGGTTAGTCGAGGAATTACTTCAGTCACTTCCTGTTACGCACACACAGGAAGAGAGTGGCTGCCTCGCGGCTGAGATGAGCTGAGTAGAGTCCGCTACGCATCGATCTGAACTGAGAGTCGCACGAATCCTCGGATGCTTCTCTGCAATTCTCAAACTGGTGTTAATAGAAGATGAAGTGACGCTCCTCGCCATTGGGGGGGCGCTCATGTGTAGTGATGAGTCGTTCTTGAAAAGAATGAATCTGACTCTTTTTTTAGTAATAACTGTTTTCACAAAGTCAATCGCTTTCTTTGGCGAGAGCGTATAACACTGTTAATAATCAGAATCCATCGGTGAGTATGTTCATTAGTGCAGTTTGCTCTATTTGTGTGTCTTTGTCGTAAAGGTTTGCAATTAGATCAGATTAGATCAGCAAATGAAACATTCAAATGAATCATTCTTTTCAGGGAACAAGAGTCAAAAGAACAGAGGACCAAGTTGAACGAAACTTCCCATCGAGGGACAGCAGCCACACGCCGGCGGTTTTATAATCTTTAAAGGCTTTAGGGAACAACTCTTGATGGTTGAACTCCAGCGATACGAGCTTCTGGATGTTTATAATCTCATATATATTGGTCTCTTCCTCTGCTGTTCCTCTCGTAGTTCTTCAGCCCTGTTTTCTGTCGTAAGATTGAAGCAGGAGTGAGTATCGATCGCCATCTAGTGGTTCTTTCATGTTCTATTCACGTCATCAGAGCTTCAGCTCTCATTGGTCGTTCTCTTGAGATAAACCCGGTCCGTTATGGCAGAGCTGAGCTCTTGTTTGTCTCGGAGAGGTGTGACGTGCCGTCGACGCCCGTGCTTTTCCGATCAAGGCGTGTTCACACACTTAACTTCGCACTGAATATTCGGAGAGATGTGTTGGGACCTTAAGTGTGTTTCCTGACTAGCTGTCCGTTAATAGATATAAGTCTTCTTGCATTTACCTCTGTTTGTCTCATAAACGTATAAATTCTCACCCTGCCACACGAAGCTGCCCGGAGCCCCGAAGTACACATCTTTCTCAGTCATGCCTCCAGAGATGCCCATGTTGCACATGCCCTCCAGGTTCTGGTCGTAGTTGAAATCACAGAGCTCGTAGGTGTCCGACTGCCAGTAGTCCGAGGGGTCATAGGTCAGGTCGTTTCCTCGCACGTAACACTTGCCCACCATGCGCTGCTGCTCCTCGGCCCCCTGCAGCTTCTTCACATAGCGATGCCCACAAGCCTGCAGACGAGAGGAGTTCAACTCTGAGTAGCTCAACGTGAAGCTGTTTGTGGGGAAATTCTGTATCAAAGAATACTTGACTAACAAGTAGAATTCCTTTATAAAGTGTATTCTTGAACAGGTCAAAGTGCCCAAATTTGCAGCAATAGTTTTAGCATTATGTGATCCTGACATTTCAGTCACCATGACATTCTCATGTAACTCCTGCCCACGGCTGTCACCAGAGGGCGCTGGACCAGAAAACAAATTTAAAAATCCATATTTATATTTACACACATTTTCAAAACGGTACGTTTTTCAATAAAGCATTTTATGTTAGTTCTTTATGTGTTACAGTTGGGATTTTCCTTTTTTTATAGAGTTTAGTACCTCACAGGGGCCCCACCAGTCCATTGCTGCTTATTTTGGTTTCATAACCAAGTAACCATGATTATTTACTATATATTCATTCATTCATCTTCATGTCGGCTTTCTTCCCTTTCGGGGTCGCCACAGCGGAATGAACCGCCGACTCTCTGGCATATGTTTTACACGGCGGACGCCCTTCCAGCCGCAACCCATCGCTGGGAAACTATATATATATATATATATATATATATATTATATATATATATATATATATATTATATATATATATATATATATATATATATATATAAATTTATATATATATACACACACGCATACATACACGCATACATAGTAAATATTGCTTTTTGAAAGATTTAAAAGGTGAAGTGCAAGTGTCGAGAGACCAAACATTTATTATAAATGCATTGGAAAAAAGGTATAATATAGGACCTTTAATAGAAAATGCCTTTATTTTTTCTACACTCACAAATGTTCGTAAGCTACAAAAACTTTGTATGAAATGAAAAATAAACTGCATCCAGTACATGAATTGAAGAAGGTTGTAATAAAGAAAAGGTAGAGGGCCTAACCAGCACGCGTCCTCCGGTCCTCTGGCTGGCCACGGTCACTCCCAGCCACATCCCTCCAGCAGCTCCGTCGACTGCGCTGCACAACAAAACACCAGGAAAAAAACACCATAGATGCTTCAATAGGCTTTAAAAACTACTTTTAATACAAAATACACTTTAAATAAGGCTTGAGTGTATGCCTGATTTTGTAAAGAAGAAGTTGATAAAGAAAACGGAAGTGGATGAGATCCAACAGCTTCGAGCTCGAATATATCTCGAAGTGTTTGAGTGTAAAGCGCAATAACAGATCAACATTAAGCAGTGTTTGTTATAAATGCATGAAGAGTGTGCAGAGAAATTTGATCAAAATAAAATTTATGATGAAGGATGAAGAGAAGAGGCGGGGAAAAATAATTAAATGTCAATGCCAATGCTCATCTGCTCAGCAGAGCCCCCAAACAAACTTATTTCTCTTTCTAGCTCAGGCCTATTTACAATGAGCAAATCAAACATTGGTAATAAATAATTAAAAACCAATTTTTTATAATGTGTGCCAAGATCATTGACTATAAGTTACAAAAACTCTCTGGTTTATTGACAATTGTCACTGTAATAAATGCTTTAAATCAGAATTAGTTTTACTTACCATAAGGGTAAATCTGCTAAGCTTGATGTTTAGACCTGGCTTATGTGTTATTCCGAAAGGTTTGGGTGAATATGAAATTGTGTTTTGTAATACTAATGCGTTCAAGTGCAGAACTTTCTGTATTGTTAAGTCTCCAGGTTCTGTCTAGTATTCCCAAGCGTCAGCTTAAAATCATCATCCTTATATCTTAATTGATATTTAAAAACAAACAAGCAGAAAAAAAACTATTTTGGTGGGAAAAAAAGCGATAGCTTTGCAGAGTTTGGAGGTGGGTTCTACCCAGACTGAATCATTGGATTTTTCAAACAGCTCCAAATGTGGAATTTAAACCCCATAAGATCAAATCTGTATTCTGATCTCACAGTTCTGGCATGAACACGTCTCTGACAGAGCGCAGGCTCCGAGCGGCGCTGTACCAGACTGCCTCGAGCTCGAAATCGCTGCTTGCAGCTAGATTTCAAAGTCTTTGAGCGTAAAGCGTAATAACATTAAGCACTGTTACAAAAACATGAAGGCGTATGCAGAGAAGAGAGATTCAAGTACGATTACTTTACCACTTTAGTACTGATTACTACTGACATCGTTGTTTTATTCCTGTAGCAATCATAATACTTCCACCTTAAATAGTGATCGGGTCCTGAAATAAACAAACAAACCTATAATGTTGTTATACATGGTGCAATATTCACAAGATTGTGTGACTCTATTGTACATTGGATACTACGGTTCAACTTATTTTTGGCCTGTTGTTGAATGCGGTGCCACTGGAGATACAGTTTCCTTCGGGATTAATAAAGATCTCATCTTCGTTAAATTACGAAGGCAGAGCTGAAGCTCAAAAGCGAAAAAAAAAAAAGATCGTAAACCTGGAGAAACTCCCTCCATCATCTCCAAGCACTCACGCAGGTGTCAGGTTAGCTGCGGAGCTCTTCAAACAGATCTTTTACGGCCTGCAGAGCCGCCCTCGCTTCCTGCGCCGAGAGGATGAGGTTCATGGTGAAGTAAACCCTGTCTGTAACCCGAGCCCTGGAGAGGCTTCAGGAGAGGAGGACAGGCTGGCTTTTAATTGGTCTGCTCCAGCGAGACGGCAGGGCTGCTTACAGCCGTCTTGTTGAGGCTTGTTGTGTCTGCGTTAGCTTCGGGGAATTTAGGGAAAACACTTAGAGCACTCCAGACAACTATTCTTAG
>UELW01000158.1:0-58344 GCA_900490495.1 Danionella dracula | reverse complement strand
GCTCGCTCTCATCCGATCAAAAGAAGCAGACTATTGATTGTACCGAAGGTTAGTAAATCCACAAGAGGTGGAAGAGCGTTCTCATATAAGACCTGAGCACCATACATAATACAAACTGTTTGAAAAACACATGTGGTTCAATGTTCCTCTCTAACCTATCCTCATTATTTATCTCTCCTCCTGAGCTGATGCTGATCACTTGTTTGTTGTCTATGTTACAGTTTACTAACCGTTTTCCTCTCCCATTTCTTAGTTCCTGTTTTGTCTTTGTTTGTTTGTTTTGTTTTTTTTGTTTTTCAGGTCCTGTCCGGCAAAACCGTTCATCGATGGATTTTGTTTGTATGTTCTTTTATGCGGGGAGGTGATTAGCACCTGCCTCAGTCAGCGGGAGTCCCTCTCAAGGGAACTCCTGTCTGCTCTGCCTGATCCTCATGGGGACTTTGTGAAGCTGCTTTGAAAGCAATTGCTAAAGAAGCGCTATATAAAAACTGATTGATTGATTGATTGACAAGGATCTACATAATCACAATCACATCATCACAATCACAAGGATCTACATAATCACAATCACAAGGACCTACATAATCACAAGCACATCATCACAATCACCTCATAATCACAACCACCTCATCACAATCACAAGGACCTACATAATCACATCATCACAATCACAAGGACCTACATAATCACAACCACCTAATCACAAACATCTCATCACAATCACAAGGATCTACACAATCACAATCACATCATCACAATCACAAGGACCTACATAATCACAAGCACATCATCACAATCACCTCATAATCACAACCACCTCATCACAATCACAAGGATCTACATAACCACATCATCACAATCACAAGGATCTACATAATCACATCATCACAAGGATCTACATAATCACAATCACATCATCACAATCACAAGGATCTACATAATCACAATCACATAATCACAATCACAAGGATCTACATAATCACAACCACCTCATCACAATCACAAGGATCTACATAATCACAACCACCTCATCACAATCACAAGGATCTACATAATTACAATCACAAGGATCTACATAATCACATCATCACAATCACAAGGATCTACATAATCACATCATCACAATCACAAGGACCTACATAATCACATCATCACAATCACAAGGATCTACATAATCACAATCACATCATCACAATCACAAGGATCTACATAATCACAATCACATCATCACAATCACAAGGATCTACATAATCACAACCACCTCATCACAATCACAAGGATCTACATAATCACAACCATCTCATCACAATCACAAGGATCTACATAATCACAATCACATCATCACAATCACAAGGATCTACATAATCACATCATCACAATCACAAGGACCTACATAATCACATCATCACAATCACAAGGATCTACATAATCACATCATCACAATCACAAGGACCTACATATCAACATCATCACAAATCACAAGGATCTACATAAATCACAATCACATCATCACAATCACAAGGATCTACATAATCACAATCACATCATCACAATCACAAGGATCTACATAATCACATCATCACAATCACAAGGATCTACATAATCACATCATCACAATCACAAGGACCTACATAATCACATCATCACAATCACAAGGACCTACATAATCACAATCAACAATCATCACAATCCAAGGATCTACATAATCACAGATCCATAATCCAATCACAAGGATGGTGGGTCTACATAATCACAACCACCCTCATCACAATCACAAGGATCTACATAATCACAACCATCTCATCACAATCACAAGGATCTACATAATCACAATCACATCATCACAATCACAAGTATCTACATAATCACATCATCACAATCACAAGGACCTACATAATCACATCATCACAATCACAAGGATCTACATAATCACAATCACATCATCACAATCACAAGGATCTACATAATCACAACCACCTCATCACAAACATCTCATCACAATCACAAGGATCTACATAATCACAACCACCTCATCACAATTACAAGGATCTACATAATCACAATCACATCATCACAATCACAAGGATCTACATAATTACAACCATCTCATCACAATCACAAGGATCTACATAATTACAACCATCTTATCACAATCACAAGGATCTACATAATCACAATCACCTCATAATCACAACCACCTCATCACAATCACAAGGATCTACTTAATCACAACTATCTCATCACAATCACAAGGATCTACATAATCACAATCACCTCATAATCACAATCACATCGTCACAAA
This sequence comes from Danionella dracula, assembly GCA_900490495.1. NCBI lineage: Eukaryota > Metazoa > Chordata > Actinopteri > Cypriniformes > Danionidae > Danionella > Danionella dracula. The sequence goes on along the minus strand of UELW01000158.1, from coordinate 56,042 downwards.
CATCTCATCACAATCACAAGGATCTACTTAATCACAACTATCTCAACACAATCACTAGGATCTACATAATCACAACCACCTCATCACAATCACAAGCGACTCGATAATCACAAACACAATCATGTCATCATCACAAGCATCGAACCTGACCTTGCTTTGTGTGAGAGAGGTGGAGAGAGAGGTTTGTAGGATAGAGACATAATCAGCAGCTCTAATTACGCTGCACATGTGTCTTCAGAGGGTTCAGTCGGTGTGTGTTTGTGTCACTAGCAACAGAGAGCTTAGTTTGGCACCGTCTGCCCCTCTCTCGGTCTACAGGGCACCGGCAGCGTTCCAATCACACTCACACATCATCATCTGGCCCTGCTTTCCTTAATTAAAACAATATATTCCTTAACAGCGCTTCTACTATACACACCCACAAACATTATAAACAAAGACAAACAATTAATGTGCATTAAAGCACTGCAAGGTCACTCCAACAATTCCAAGCACATCAGTATTGATTATTTATTGATACATGTATACCCTTTCTGTTAAGCAGCTGTACTATAACAAGGTGGTTCGGTTTGACTGAGCACTTCCTGCATCGAGAACCGAACAGAATGAACGTCTCTGATCGATGGGAATAAAGCAGACATCTATAAATGTGAAACAGAAGAAGAGGAAACGAGAGGGATCGATGTCACCGAGGAGAAACAGATACAGACCACTTCTGCTATTCGAGTGAGGGTGAAAGAGAAGATGCGGAGAGGCTCTGAACGGATCTGAAACCAGTGACAGATGGAGAAACTCATGCAGAGAGATGTATGGAGAACACACCAGCGACAGATGGCACACACACAGCCGGGCTCTGTGTCAGCGTGCCGAACACACACAGCAGAGAACACGCATCCCTGAACATTAGCACAGACGCTCTCAAACAGACACATGCCGCCTGCATCCCTGCACAAACAGAGAGAAGCTACAGCGCTGAGTCAACCTTCCGCAATATCACTGTGGCCAGCACCCCTGGGCTGCTTTATAACACATCAAACAAACCATATATTTATCTGCTCTGAGACACAAAAGCTACTGTCGATCGATCGCGTTCTGGTGATGAAGAACAAAAACTGAGCGCGCCATCCTATAACCCATCGAAGACTTCACGTCTTCACGTGAACGATGGCCAACCTGGCATCGAATAATTATTTGTTTTCTAAATGCGCCGATTTAATAAAATGACTCAGATAACATTTTGTGCAGTATTGCATTAAAATAAACTCACAGAAATGTGTTACTTTATATTATGGAATAGAACATCGGTTCTACTAACACAATCACCCATCATCAATATCAACCAATATTAGTTATCCCCCACCATCCTAGTTAAAGTCATCCTCACAATCAATCAAAAGTGCCTCCATAATCACTATCACATCATCATCACACACAACAGAAACACATTCATTATTACAATCTCCCTTTCATCTTTATTAATCACAAACACAATCATGTCATCATCACAAGCATCACCATAATCTCAAATCTTCTCTTGGTGAATATAAACCAATAATAACCCGTCACCAAACTGAAACTAATCATCATGAACACTTCATCACAGTCCCCTTTAATTACAATAACTCCATCACTATTTGTCATAAGCACTCCATAATCTCTATCACCTTATTACAATAATGTCACTATCACAAGCGCAAGCTATCACAAGTGTCTCCATAATAACAAACAATCACAAGCATTTCCATCACTATAACCAACTCATAACAATCACCTCAGCATCACAATCAATCACAAGCTCCTCCATCATAACAAACTATCACAGGCGCCTCCATCATCTAATCATCACAAACTATCACAAGCTCTTCCATCATCACAAGCTCCTCCATCATCTAATCATCACAAACTATCACAAGCTCTTCCATCATCACAAACTATCACAAACTCTTCCATCATCACAAACTATCACAAACTCCTCCATCATCACAATCATCTAATCATTACAAACTATCACAAGCTCCTCCATCATCACAATCATCACAAACTATCACAAGCTCTTCCATCATCACAATCATCTAATCATCACAAACTATCACAAGCTCTTCCATCATCACAATCATCACAAACTATCACAAGCTCTTCCATCATCACAATCATCACAAACTATCACAAGCTCCTCCATCATCACATTCATCTCATCATCACAGACTATCACAGGCGCCTCCATCATCACATTCATCTCATCATCACAAACTATCACAACTCCTCCATCATCACATTCATCTCATCATCACAGACTATCACAGGCGCCTCCATCATCACAATCATCACAAACTATCACAAGCTCCTCCATCATCACATTCATCTCATCATCACAAACTATCACAAACTCCTCCATCATCACATTCATCTCATCATCACAGACTATCACAGGCGCCTCCATCATCACAATCATCACAAACTATCACAAGCTCCTCCATCATCACATTCATCTCATCATCACAAACTATCACAGGCGCCTCCATCATCACAATCATCACAAACTATCACAAGCTCTTCCATCATCACAATCATCACAAACTATCACAAGCTCTTCCATCATCACAATCATCACAAACTATCACAAGCTCTTCCATCATCACAATCATCACAAACTATCACAGGCGCCTCCATCATCACAATCATCACAAACTATCACAAGCTCTTCCATCATCACAATTCATCTCATCATCACAAACTATCACAGGCGCCTCCATCATCACAATCATCACAAACTATCACAAGCTCCTCCATCATCACATTCATCTCATCATCACAAACTATCACAAACTCCTCCATCATCACATTCATCTCATCATCACAAACTATCACAGGCGCCTCCATCATCACAATCATCACAAACTATCACAAGCTCCTCCATCATCACATTCATCTCAAATCACAAACTATCACAGGCGCCTCCACATCACATCATCACAAACTATCACAAGCTCTTCCATCATCACAATCACAAACTATCACAGCGCCTCCATCATCACAATCATCACAAACTATCACAAGCTCTTCCATCATCACAATCATCACAAACTATCACAAGCTCTTCCATCATCACAATCATCACAAACTATCACAAGCTCTTCCATCATCACAATCATCACAAACTATCACAGGCGCCTCCATCATCACAATCATCACAAACTATCACAGGCGCCTCCATCATCACAAACTATCACAAACTCTTCCATCATCACAATCATCACAAACTATCACAAGCTCTTCCCATCATCACAATCATCACAAACTATCACAAGCTCTTCCATCATCACAATCATCACAAACTATCACAAGCTCTTCCATCATCACAATCATCACAAACTATCACAAGCTCTTCCATCATCACAATCATCACAAACTATCACAAGCTCTTCCATCATCACAATCATCACAAACTATCACAAGCTCTTCATCACAACAATCATCACAAACTATCACAGGCGCCTCCATCATCACAATCATCGCAAACTATCACAAGCTCTTCCATTATCACAAACTAGCACAAGCTCCTCCATCATCACAATCATCACAAACTATCACAAACTCTTCCATCATCACAATCATCCCCAAACTATCACAGCTCTTTCCACTCATCACAAATCATCAACAAACTATCACACAGGCGCCTCCATCATCACAATAATCACAAACTATCACAGGCGCCTCCATCATCACAATCATCAAAACTATCACAAGCTTCTTCCAATCATCACAAGTCATCAAACAATATCACCACAAGCTCTTCCATCACATCACATCACAAACTATCACAGCCTTCACCATCACAATCCATCAACTATCACAAGCCTCATCACACACTCACAACTACACAGGCGCCTCCATCATCACAATCACCGCAAACTATCACAGGCGCCTCCATCATCACAATCATCACAAACTATCACAAGCTCTTCCATCATCACAATCATCAAAAACTATCACAAGCTCTTCCATCATCACAATCATCACAAACTATCACAAGCTCTTCCATCAGCATCAAACGCATCACAAGCTCCTCCATCATCACAATCATCACAAACTATCACAACTACATCTTCCACCATCATCCATCAATCACAAACTAATCAACAGCCTCCATCATCACATCATCACAACTCTCACTGCCCTCCATCATCACAACTCCACAACTATCACAGCTTCCATCATCACAATCATCACAAACTATCACAAGCTCTTCCATCATCACAATCATCACAAACTATCACAAGCTCTTCCATCATCACAATCATCACAAACTATCACAGGCGCCTCCATCATCACAATCATCACAAACTATCACAGGCGCCTCCATCATCACAATCACCGCAAACTATCACAGGCGCCTCCATCATCACAATCATCACAAACTATCACAAGCTCTTCCATTATCACAAACTACACACAAGCTCTTCCATCATCACAATCATCACAAACTATCACAAGCTCTTCCATCATCACAATCATCACAAACTATCACAAGCTCTTCCATCATCACAATCATCACAAACTATCACAAGCTCTTCCATCATCACAATCATCACAACTAATCACACAAGCTCTTCCACCATCACAATCATCACAAACTATCACAGGCGCCTCCATCATCACAAACTATCACAGGCGCCTCCATCATCAAAAACTATCACAGGCGCCTCCATCATCACAATCATCGCAAACTATCACAAGCTCTTCCATCATCACAAACTATCACAAGCTCCTCCATCATCACAAACTATCACAAGCTCTTCCATCATTACAATCATCACAAACTATCACAAGCTCTTCCATCAACACAATCATCACAAACTATCACAGGGGCCTCCATCATCACAATCATCGCAAACTATCACAAGCTCTTCCATCATCACAATCATCAAAAACTATCACAAGCTCTTCCATCATCACAATCATCACAAACTATCACAAGCTCTTCCATCATCACATCATCACAAACTATCACAGCCCTCCATCATCAACAATCATCACAAACTATCACAGGCGCCTCCATCATCACAATCACACGCAAACTATCACAGCAGCCTCCATCATCACAATCACACACTATCACAAGCTATCTCCATCTTACACTCATCACAAAACTATCACAAGCTCTTCCATCAACACATCATCACAACTACACAGGGGCCTCCATCATCACAATCATCGCAAACTATCACAAGCTCTTCTCATCAATCACACAACTATCACAACTCCTCCATCATCACAATCATCACAAACTATCACCAGCTCTTCCATCATTACAATCATCAAAACTATCACAACTCTTCCATCTCACAATCATCACAACATCACCGCCTCCATCATCACATCATCACAACCTACACAACAAGCCTCCTCCATCATCACAATCATCACAAACTATCACAAGCTCTTCCATCATTACAATCATCACAAACTATCACAAGCTCTTCCATCATCACAATCATGTTCATCATCAGTTCACAGGTAGTCTCTGGATTGCCTTGGGCTATAGGAGAGCCGGCTCCAGAGCATCAATGAATGAAGGTATGCATCTTCTTCCTCTTTTCTCCTCAGCGTACCCGAAAACCGGGCCACAAGCCTTTCACAATCAGTGACTCCTTCAATTGTATGTGAAGTGTGATTGGTCCCCTCCGAGGTGCTCCTGTTTGAGGAACGATGGGCAAAGCATGTAAAAAAAACTTTTTTTTTCAGTTTTCTCTAAAGGAGACGTTCATTAGTCAAGAGTAGTTAGACCATGAGCAATGTTTGTAAACCATCGAAACTCTCTGAAGAACACTTATTTCTGAGAAGCGTTTTTGCTGCAGACTTTTATGTAAACAAAGAGGAATTGAATCATGGTGTTTTATTCAGACGAGGGGCAGACGCAGAACCACATGCACTGTTATATTACGCTATTGTTATAAGGGATACTCCACCTGTCCCTGAGTAACATCTCTTTGAGCAGATGATTCGTTTATGCAGCTTCTGTCTCTGATGCAGAGATCTCAAACAGATGGTTTCTCACCTTTGACCTCGATGGAGGCGTTGGCGTTGGGAGCTGATTTGAAGGTGTAAACACACATGTACTCCCCCGAGTCGTCTGTCCTGGGTTTACTCAACCTGTAACACACAGCAGAAGTCTCGCTCGCACCGCGCGTAGCTTCACGCCAAACGCTTCTTACAGAGCGCTACACTTTCAATATGGCCGACCTCATTTTAATGTGAGAATGATTTCTGTGGTCGACCTCTCTTTCTTCTCTCTCTCTCTCTCTCTCTCTCCTCTCCCTTCTTTCTCTTTCTTCTTCCCTCTCTCTCTTTCTTCTTCTTTCTCTCCGCCTCCTCTTCTTCTTAAATTCTCTCTTTTCTTTCTTCCTCCTCTCAACATATCTTCTCTCCGAGCTGGAATATATCGTGATAGGAGACTGCTCAGGTAGGCCGGAGCCAAGCCATTCAGTGCCTTAAAGGCAAGGAGCAGAATCTTGTAGTCAATGCGATATTGTACAGGAAGCCAATGAAGAGAGCACAAAACCGGTGTAATGTGATCATATTTCTTTGTTCTTGTGAGAACTCTAGCTGCTGCGTTCTGGACTAACTGTAATTTTTGTAGCGTGGTGGCTGGACAGCCGGCTAACAGAGCATTACAATAATCCATTCTGGAGGTCATGAAAGCATGCACTCATTTTTCTGCATCTACGATTGTGATGAGGTGGTTGTGATTATGTAGATCCTTGTGATTGTGATGAGATGTTTGTGACGTTGTGATTGTGATGAGATAGTCCTGATGAGATGGTTGTGATTATGTAGATCCTTGTGATTGTGATGAGATGGTTGTGATTATGTAGATCCCTGTGATTGTGATGAGATGTTTGTGATGAGGTGGTTGTGATTATGAGGTGATTGTGATGAGATGGTTGTGATTATGTAGATCCTTGTGATTGTAATGAGATGGTTGTGATTATGTAGATCCCTGTGATTGTGATGAGATGTTTGTGATGAGGTGGTTGTGATTATGAGGTGATTGTGATGAGGTGGTTGTGATTATGTAGATCCTTGTGATTGTGATGAGATGGTTGTGATTATGTAGATCCTTGTGATTGTGATGAGATGTTTGTGATGAGGTGGTTGTGATTATGAGGTGATTGTGATGAGATGGTTGTGATGAGATGGTTGTGATTATGTAGATCCTTGTGATTGTGATGAGATGGTTGAGATTATATAGATCATTGTGATGAGATGGTTGTGATGAGATGGTTGTGATTATGTAGATCCTTGTGATTGTGATGAGATGGTTGAGATTATATAGATCATTGTGATGAGATGGTTGTGATAAGATGGTTGTAATTATGTAGATCCTTGTGACTGTGATGAGATGTTTGTGATGAGGTGGTTGTCAATATGAGGGGATTGTGATGAGGTGGTTGTGATTATGTAGATCCTTGTGATTGTAATGAGATGGTTGTGATTATGTAGGTCCTTGTGATTGTGATGCTGTAAGTATGTAGATCCTTGTGATGATGTGATTGTGATTATGTAGATCCTTGTGATTGTGATTATGTGATTGTGATTATGTAGATCCTTGTGATTGTGATGATGTGATTGTGATTATGTAGATCCTTGTGATTGTGATGATGTGATTGTGATTATGTAGATCCTTGTGATTGTGATGAGATGTTTGTGATGAGGTGGTTGTGATTATGTAGATCCTTGTGATTGTGATGATGTGATTATGTAGGTCCTTGTGATTATGTGATTATGTAGGTCCTTGTGATTGTGATGATGTGATTATGTAGGTCCTTGTGATTGTGATGATGTGATTATGTAGATCCTTGTGATTGTGATGAGGTGGTTGTGATTATGAGGTGATTGTGATTATGTAGATCCTTGTGATTGTGATGAGGTGGTTGTGATTATGTAGATCCTTGTGATTGTGATGATGTGATTGTGATTATGTAGATCCTTGTGATTGTGATGAGATGGTTGTGATTATGTAGATCCTTGTGATTGTGATGAGATGGCTGTAATTATGTAGATCCTTGTGATGATGTGATTGTGATTATGTAGATCCTTGTGATTGTGATGATGTGATTGTGATTATGTAGATCCTTGTGATTGTGATTGTGATTATGTAGATCCTTGTGATTGTGATGATGTGATTGTGATTATGTAGATCCTTGTGATTGTGATGAGATGTTTGTGATGAGGTGGTTGTGATTATGTAGATCCTTGTGATTGTGATGATGTGATTATGTAGGTCCTTGTGATTGTGATGAGGTGGTTGTGATTATGAGGTGATTGTGATGATGTGCTTGTGATTATGTAGGTCCTTGTGATTGTGATGATGTGATTGTGATTATGTAGATCCTTGTGATTGTGATGATGTGATTGTGATTATGTAGATCCTTGTGATTGTGATGAGATGGTTGTGATTATGTAGATCCTTGTGATTGTGATGAGGTGGTTGTGATTATGTAGATCCTTGTGATTGTGATTATGTGATTGTGATTATGTAGATCCTTGTGATTGTGATGATGTGATTGTGATTATGTAGATCCTTGTGATTGTGATGAGATGGTTGTGATTATGTAGATCCTTGTGATGATGTGATTGTGATTATGTGGACCCTTGTGATTGTGATGATGTGATTGTGATTATGTAGATCCTTGTGATTGTTATGATGTGATTGTGATTATGTAGATCCTTGTGATTGTGATGATGTGATTGTGATTATGTAGATCCTTGTGATTGTGATGATGTGATTGTGATTATGTAGATCCTTGTGATTGTGATGAGGTGGTTGTCATTATGAGGTGATTGTGATTATGTAGATCCTTGTGATTGTGATGAGATGGTTTGTGATTATGTAGATCCTTGTGATTGTGATGAGGTGGTTGTGATTATGAGGTGATTGTGATTATGTAGATCCTTGTGATTGTGATTATGTGATTATGATGTGATTGTGATGATATAGATCCTTGTGATTGTGATGAGATGTTTGTGATGAGATGGTTGTCATTATGAGGGGGTTGTGATGAGGTGGTTGTGATTATGTAGGTCCTTGTGATTGTGATGATGTGATTATGTAGATCCTTGTGATTGTGATGATGTGATTGTGATTATGTAGATCCTTGTGATTGTGATGATGTGATTGTGATTATGTAGATCCTTGTGATTGTGATGAGATGTTTGTGATTATGTAGATCCTTGTGATGATGTGATTGTGATTATGTGGACCCTTGTGATTGTGATGATGTGATTGTGATTATGTAGATCCTTGTGATTGTTATGATGTGATTGTGATTATGTAGATCCTTGTGATTGTGATGAGATGGTTGTGATTATGTAGATCCTTGTGATGATGTGATTGTGATTATGTGGACCCTTGTGATTGTGATGATGTGATTGTGATTATGTAGATCCTTGTGATTGTTATGATGTGATTGTGATTATGTAGATCCTTGTGATTGTGATGATGTGATTGTGATTATGTAGATCCTTGTGATTGTGATGATGTGATTGTGATTATGTAGATCCTTGTGATTGTGATGAGGTGGTTGTCATTATGAGGTGATTGTGATGATGTAGATCCTTGTGATTGTGATGAGATGGTTGTGATTATGTAGATCCTTGTGATTGTGATGAGGTGGTTGTGATTATGAGGTGATTGTGATTATGTAGATCCTTGTGATTGTGATTATGTGATTATGATGTGATTGTGATGATGTAGATCCTTGTGATTGTGATGAGATGTTTGTGATGAGGTGGTTGTCATTATGAGGGGGTTGTGATGAGGTGGTTGTGATTATGTAGGTCCTTGTGATTGTGATGATGTGATTATGTAGATCCTTGTGATTGTGATGATGTGATTGTGATTATGTAGATCCTTGTGATTGTGATGAGATGGTTGTAATTATGTAGATCCTTGTGATTGTGATGATGTGATTGTGATTATGTAGATCCTTGTGATTGTGATGGGATGGTTGTGATTATGTGGACCCTTGTGATTGTGATGATGTGATTGTGATTATGTAGATCCTTGTGATTGTGATGATGTGATTGTGATTATGTAGATCCTTGTGATTGTGATGATGTGATTGTGATTATGTAGATCCTTGTGATTGTGATGATGTGATTGTGATTATGTAGATCCTTGTGATTGTGATGAGGTGGTTGTCATTATGAGGTGATTGTGATGATGTAGATCCTTGTGATGAGATGGTTGTGATTATGTAGATCCTTGTGATTGTGATGAGGTGGTTGTGATTATGAGGTGATTGTGATTATGTAGATCCTTGTGATTGTGATTATGTGATTATGATGTGATTGTGATGATGTAGATCCTTGTGATTGTGATGAGATGTTTGTGATGAGGTGGTTGTCATTATGAGGGGGTTGTGATGAGGTGGTTGTGATTATGTAGGTCCTTGTGATTGTGATGATGTGATTATGTAGATCCTTGTGATTGTGATGATGTGATTATGTAGATCCTTGTGATTTTAATGAGATGGTTGTAATTATGTAGATCCTTGTGATTGTGATGATGTGATTATGTAGATCCTTGTGATTGTGATGATGTGATTATGTAGATCCTTGTGATTGTGATGATGTGATTATGTAGATCCTTGTGATTGTGATGAGGTGGTTGTGCTTGAGAGATGTTTGTGTTGAGTGAGTGATGATGTTGATTAGGTGATTGTGATGATGAGCGATTGTTATTATTGGTTGATGATGTTGGTGGGTGATTGTGTCATTAGAACAGATGCTCTATTTCATAAAATAAGCGAAACATTTTTGCATTGCCGAACAACATGTTAGCAGAATCATTCGATTAGTGCTGCAAATTAAGACTAAATGTTGTTATTGTGGGAAAAGAGTTGACCTCAGGTTACTTCAGAGGAATACAGTGATGGAGCAATGACGTTAAATCCCAGTGAAATAATTCACTGCGTCCCTCAGGGTTTCCCTGTGGAGCGTTACAATTAGCAAGTAAAAAAACTTCAGCGATGAATGCAACTCTGATTTTCAACCTAGGTTTTACATCTATTGCTCACCTTATATATCCTTTTAAAAGGATGTGCGATACAACTATTAATTAACCCTAACCCAAACAAATATTTTCAAGTCTAGAGAATTTACTATTTTAAAGCTAGCAGCGTCACCAGCTTATCACCAGCTGTGCCATTGAGATGTGATTTTATTGTGTTTAGCATGACATTGGATCACATTAAAAAGACATTCTTCCACTACTTATTATATAAACAAGAACCCACTGTATTGTGTATTGTGAAGACATCCCACCTGTATCTGTGAAAAATAAAGCATTAAAGAAAACTTGAATTCTTTTTGCTTTTAATTTGAAACAAAAAAAAAACCCGGAAAAATCCCTGCAGTCTATTTTATAACTCAAAAGAGTTCGCTTCATGATGGTTTGTGTGTGATTTTTTTCTCTTTTTCTCCAGCTGCTCCTGAAATCATTGGGTACAAGCGAAGTGAGAATAAAAAAGAGGGCGAGAATGCCACACTGTACTGTAAGTCAGCGGGGTACCCTCATCCAGTGTGGAGCTGGCGCAAAAAAGTGGGCCGAAGTTCTTATATCGTGAGTACAATTAAATTATATTCCTTAATCTCAACTTCTGGCCTAATTTGATAATTAATCTTCTTCACAAAGTTATGTTGCAAGTACTGGAAAACTCATTGATGAGAACAGAAGGGTTGAGGAGAAGGTTAGATGCTGGTTTTTAGTGGTAATGTGCTTGTCTAAATGATCTTATGGTGTTTCGTATTGTCAAGCTGGTTTAGGATGGTCAGATACTAGGTAAAGATTGTCATGTAATAGTTTAACATGCTAAGTGCTGGTTTTAGAAAGTTAAGTGCTGGTTTAAAATGGTTGAGTGCTGATTTAAGATGACCATGGGCTGGTTTAAGATGGTTATGTGCTGGTTTAAGATATGCAAGTGCTGGTTTGAGAGGGCCATGAGCTGGTTTAAGATGGTTATGTGATAGTTTCAGATGGTTATGTCCTGGTTTGAGAGTTAAGTCCTGGTTTAATATGGTCATATGCATGTTTAAGATGGTCCTATGCTGGTTGAAAATAGTCAGGTGCTGGTTTAAGATGGTCGTTTGCTGGTTGAAGATAGCCATCTGCTGGTTTAAGTTGGTAATGTGCTGGTTAAAGATAGCCATCTGCTGGTTTAAGATGGTAATGTGCTGGTTTAAGATGGTTATGTGCTGGTTTAAGATATGCAAGTGCTGGTTTGAGAGGGCCATGGGCTGGTTTAAGATGGTTATGTGATAGTTTCAGATGGTTATGTCCTGGTTTGAGAGTTAAGTCCTGGTTTAATATGGTCATATGCATGTTTAAGATGGTCCTATGCTGGTTGAAAATAGTCAATTGCTGGTTTAAGATGGTCGTTTGCTGGTTGAAGATAGCCATCTGCTGGTTTAAGTTGGTAATGTGCTGGTTAAAGATGGTCGTGTACTGGTTGAAGATGGTCAAGTGCTGATTTAAGATGACTATGGGCTGGTTTAAGATGGTTATGTGCTGGTTTAAGATGGTTATGTGATAGTTTCAGATGGTTATGTCCTGGTTTGAGAGTTAAGTCCTGGTTTAATATGGTCATATGCATGTTTAAGATGGTCCTATGCTGGTTGAAAATAGTCAGGTGCTGGTTTAAGATGGTCGTTTGCTGGTTGAAGATAGCCATCTGCTGGTTTAAGTTGGTAATGTGCTGGTTAAAGATAGCCATCTGCTGGTTTAAGTTGGTAATGTGCTGGTTTAAGATGGTTATGTGCTGGTTGAAGATAGCCATCTGCTGGTTTAAGTTGGTAATGTGCTGGTTTAAGATGGTTATGTGCTGGTTGAAGATAGCCATCTGCTGGTTTAAGTTGGTAATGTGCTGGTTTAAGATGGTTATGTGCTGGTTTAAGATGGTTATGTGCTGGTTTAAGATGGTTATGTGCTGGTTTAAGATGGTTATGTGCTGGTTGAAGATAGCCATCTGCTGGTTTAAGTTGGTAATGTGCTGGTTAAAGATGGTCGTGTACTGGTTGAAGATGGTCAAGTGCTGATTTAAGATGACCATGGGCTGGTTTAAGATGGTTATGTGCTGGTTTAAGATGGTTATGTGCTGGTTTAAGATATGCAAGTGGTGGTTTGAGAGGGCCATGAGCTGGTTTAAGATGGTTATGTGATAGTTTCAGATGGTTATGTCCTGGTTTGAGAGTTAAGTCCTGGTTTAATATGGTCATATGCATGTTTAAGATGGTCCTATGCTGGTTGAAAATAGTCAGGTGCTGGTTTAAGATGGTCGTTTGCTGGTTGAAGATAGCCATCTGCTGGTTTAAGTTGGTAATGTGCTGGTTAAAGATAGCCATCTGCTGGTTTAAGTTGGTAATGTGCTGGTTTAAGATGGTTATGTGCTGGTTTAAGATATGCAAGTGCTGGTTTGAGAGGGCCATGGGCTGGTTTAAGATGGTTATGTGATAGTTTCAGATGGTTATGTCCTGGTTTGAGAGTTAAGTCCTGGTTTAATATGGTCATATGCATGTTTAAGATGGTCCTATGCTGGTTGAAAATAGTCAGGTGCTGGTTTAAGATGGTCGTTTGCTGGTTGAAGATAGCCATCTGCTGGTTTAAGTTGGTAATGTGCTGGTTAAAGATAGCCATCTGCTGGTTTAAGATGGTTATGTGCTGGTTTAAGATGGTTATGTGCTGGTTTAAGATATGCAAGTGCTGGTTTGAGAGGGCCATGGGCTGGTTTAAGATGGTTATGTGATAGTTTCAGATGGTTATGTCCTGGTTTGAGAGTTAAGTCCTGGTTTAATATGGTCATATGCATGTTTAAGATGGTCCTATGCTGGTTGAAAATAGTCAATTGCTGGTTTAAGATGGTCATATGCTGGTTGAAGATAGCCATCTGCTGGTTTAAGTTGGTAATGTGCTGGTTAAAGATAGCCATCTGCTGGTTTAAGTTGGTAATGTGCTGGTTAAAGATAGCCATCTGCTGGTTTAAGTTGGTAAAGTGCTGGTTTAAGATGTTTATGTGCTGGTTTAAGATATGCAAGTGCTGGTTTGAGAGGGCCATGGGCTGGTTTAAGATGGTTATGTGATAGTTTCAGATGGTTATGTCCTGGTTTGAGAGTTAAGTCCTGGTTTAATATGGTCATATGCATGTTTAAGATGGTCCTATGCTGGTTGAAAATAGTCAGGTGCTGGTTTAAGATGGTCGTTTGCTGGTTGAAGATAGCCATCTGCTGGTTTAAGTTGGTAATGTGCTGGTTAAAGATAGCCATCTGCTGGTTTAAGTTGGTAATGTGCTGGTTTAAGATGGTTATGTGCTGGTTTAAGATATGCAAGTGCTGGTTTGAGAGGGCCATGGGCTGGTTTAAGATGGTATGTGATAGTTTCAGATGGTTATGTCCTGGTTTGAGAGTTAAGTCCTGGTTTAATATGGTCATATGCATGTTTAAGATGGTCCTATGCTGGTTGAAAATAGTCAGGTGCTGGTTTAAGATGGTCGTTTGCTGGTTGAAGATAGCCATCTGCTGGTTTAAGTTGGTAATGTGCTGGTTAAAGATAGCCATCTGCTGGTTTAAGATATGCAAGTGCTGGTTTGAGAGGGCCATGGGCTGGTTTAAGATGGTTATGTGATAGTTTCAGATGGTTATGTCCTGGTTTGAGAGTTAAGTCCTGGTTTAATATGGTCATATGCATGTTTAAGATGGTCCTATGCTGGTTGAAAATAGTCAGGTGCTGGTTTAAGATGGTCGTTTGCTGGTTGAAGATAGCCATCTGCTGGTTTAAGTTGGTAATGTGCTGGTTTAAGATGGTTATGTGCTGGTTTAAGATATGCAAGTGCTGGTTTGAGAGGGCCATGGGCTGGTTTAAGATGGTTATGTGATAGTTTCAGATGGTTATGTCCTGGTTTGAGAGTTAAGTCCTGGTTTAATATGGTCATATGCATGTTTAAGATGGTCCTATGCTGGTTGAAAATAGTCAGGTGCTGGTTTAAGATGGTCGTTTGCTGGTTGAAGATAGCCATCTGCTGGTTTAAGTTGGTAATGTGCTGGTTAAAGATAGCCATCTGCTGGTTTAAGTTGGTAATGTGCTGGTTTAAGATGGTCGTGTACTGGTTGAAGATGGTCAAGTGCTGGTTTAAGATGATCAAGTGCTGGTTGAATATGGTCACGTGCTGGTTGTGTTCTGGTTAAACATGGATGTGTGCACATGGAGGTTCTCCAGCAGGTTGCTCTAAGACCTCCTCTGGATCTCTGGCTGTAGGATATAGACAACAGCAGCGGGCGCTTCTTCATTCAGAGCCGAGAGAACTTCACAGAGCTGAGTGTGCTGCATCTGGACATCAGTTCTGACGCTGGGGAGTACGTCTGCAATGCCTCGAACCCTGTGGGTTTTAAAGTTTGGCTATCTGTGCTCCGGGTACGCAGCCACCTCGCGCCCCTCTGGCCCTTCCTGGGAGTCCTGGCTGAAATCATCATCCTGGTGGTCATCATCGTGGTCTACGAGAGGCGCAAGAGGCCCGATGACTTTTCAGATGGTCAGTACCACATTTTTTCTTTTTAATTAGAAGAAAAGTTTGTGCTAGAGATCTCTCTGTAGATGCTGAAGGTCATGAAGATTTAAACGAATGGATGGAGAGCGGATGCGAAGGGCTTTCGGTGTGAGCGTTCCCTTTAAGAGTGTGTTTGAGTGGAGCAGCGTATGCTGCAGCTCTAACGGACTCTAGAGCACAGCTGATGAATATTTATGAGCGCTGACTCAGAGGGAAGCCAGCGGGAAGCACTGACCTCCGAGTCTCCGACACACTGCACACGTTTGGACACAGTTACTGTACTCTTAATCAGGAGATGAAGCCACGAGTCCTCCTGAAATCACGCCACACTCTTCATCGCTTCTCGTCTGAGAAACCTGCAGCCTTCGAGCACTAGACTCTGCTAGAAAAGGAAAGAATGTTTTTCTCTTTTTTTTTTAGATTAGCTCGTCCTTTCAGCTTAGTTTCACGTAACCCTGAAGCTGCAGGTTTCTTCTGAGATTCCCTTCTTCAAATGAAATCAAATGATAATATTGATCAAGATTATAAGCTTTAAGAAGAGAGAAACTCTGCAGGTTAGTCTGCTGTGACTCTAACTGGACTTATGATCTGAATGCATTTAGACCAATTTGTGTTTTCTTAACCAAACCCTAACATTTAAAAGCCACATTTTTTGTATCTCCAAAAGCACTGGTTTGGAAGATGTTCAGGCCCCTCCCAGCAAACATTTGGACGTCACAAAGCCATTGAAAAGTCGTCCTCTCGCGATGTCCAGTCCTGCTTGAAACGTAGAGCTTAGATGAACGTTGAGAAGACATCGTAGTCGTTCTTTAGCCGTTCAATCGTCGTTTTTACCGGACGCGCAGGTTCAACCACGTCAGGATATTTGCACACAGTTTTTCCTTAATTGATATTGATATATGTATATTAGAGGTGTGCATAAATTACTTTTTTGAATATAGATTAAATCTGAAATGAATCTAGTTTAAAACACCTCATTTGATTTCTGCCAGAGGCATTCAGAATATCTATCCAAAATAACGACTTGCTATTTTAAACAGTTTTAAAGAGTGTATGTGTAATTTATAAGTGGATAAAAACAAGCACTTTTAGCTCATTTAAAGACAGAGAAGTGGATTGTGGATGTATGAAGATGGAGAAAGAAGGGATGTCACACACAGGACCCGGAACAGATGTTCCTCACAGCTGCGCTGGACGAGATGCTCCTCGTCCTCAACATTCAGAAACTAAAAGTAATTTTGATCCGGAAACTCTTTTATTCAGACGCGTGAGCGAGGACCGAGTTCAGGGTCGAGTCGTTGAGGCTAAAGCTGCTGAAGGAGTTATTCCTGTTTTTATCTGTTAATGAGAGCTCGAGGACACTCCACGCTAACATCACGTAAAGCTACAACAGAATATAACAATAGTACAATATTGATGAATTTACCTTCATTTAAATGTTTTTAGTTATATCATACTCTGTTGGGAACATTGCAGATCAAATGTAAAGGGCTCTACATTTTTGTTTGCTGCTTTGTTTTAACAATGTCACATTAGAAACTTTATTTTTGTTTTTTTATGGGCAAAAATATTTTATTTGTTGTGTCCCATCAGAGTTTTACAACAATGCCCACGATATGCTATAAAAAATCCATGTAATAGTGACTGTTAAGTGTGTATTTTTCCTTTCTAATTTAACATTAAAAAATAGTTTTTTTTCTGGGTTACTGGAAAAAAATCAGTTTTGGTGCATTACCACCACCTAGTGTTAAACTGTGGTACAGTATACGAATGAAATAATTAATGAAATGATTGAAAATGTACATTAAACAGTAAATGCGCAGATTAATAACGCATGTCACAGCATTTTCATTCTAAAACATATGATTCTGAGTGCGCTAGTCATGGTAGTCAATAACAGTCGAACTTAACTCAATTGCTATTCCTAGAAACTTGATCTGGAATGATGAAATGTTTCAGAAGATTCACCCATTTGGTTTCATGTGTATTTATTTATTAAGGTCCCTTAATAGATCCAAGGACTTCCTTTCAGCTGAATAAAAAAATGTGAGGTTACCCTGAACATGTTACAAGAGCTGTGTCTCAATCAGGGTCTGGGTCCTTCGGAGGACGCAGCCTTCCCAGCCTCCGGAGGCGACGGCTTCGGAGGATCCTCCGAAGGCTGCAGCAGTCGTCGGTAAATGGGACGCAGAGCTCTTCCGGAGGGCTCTTCGCAAAGCATCTTGGGATATGAGAGGCTACGGAGGATGGTGGCGATGTGTCCTCGAAATTCATCTAAAAGGAGGACGAGTTAGAAGGACTCGTTTTAAGGAGCCTTCGATTCTTGGAGAAAGGGGACGGCTTTCACGTCCAGTTGAGACGTTAGCGGCCTTGAAGTGCGCCCTCTGAAGGACCCAGACCCTGGAATGAGACACAGCTAATAACACGGATACACGGAACTGCTCTGAACTTAAATGTTAGCTTTAACAGCATATTTTACCTTGTGCCATCCAATCAGGATTCGATGTTGAGTTCGTTTTTGAATCGATGACCGTCCCGCATCGACCTGATTTGGCCATCATCCAGTCATCAAGGCTCTCATCGCACCACGCTTTCATTCACTACACAAAAGCGAGTCGGAGATACAGCCGTGTAACTTTTTGGTGAGCGTTGATGAGACAGCATATGTGTGTCTGCAGGGTGAGAGGATGATCTGGTTATGAGTTTGAAGTGTTTTCTCTGAAATGCTAATGCAATGATGCCGTGAAGAAACCAGGCTGAGCGAAGGAATCTGAGGAACCCTTGCAGTTGTTTCTCACGCAAACACTTCCGCTGTTTTTCTACTTTTGCCAAGTTGTGGCTCTGAAGGGTTCGTGTCAGGATAGGGCTATATGGCCAGCTTCTCTCTTTCTCCCTCTATCTCCCTCTCCTGCTCAATATCTTTCTCCCTATCTCCTCTTTCTTAATCTCTTCTCCTTCTCTTTTTCTCAACACTCTCCAAATGTCTCTTTAATCTCTTTCTCCTCTCTACTCTCAAAATCTCTCTCCCTCCTCTATTTCTCTCTTTTCTCTCCTACTTGCTACTCTGAAAATCTCTCTCTCTCAAATGGAGTGCTGGTTTAAGATAAAGTTCTGTTTTGGATGAAGTGGTGTGGACAGGAAGTTAAGGAGAAAATGTTAAGCGAGCCAATAACGATCCGACCCAGGGGTGCGAGGCACCAGTGAACACGCACGATCACCACCAGACACGTGCCCTACAGCGATCACATGAGCGGTGAACACAAGAACCATCAGTGTGCTCAGACCCAGATCTCCCTCATCTTCCGGAGCTGCAGCAGTCCTCCCCCGCTCTGCTACGATCATCCCTGAACCTGCAGCAGACGCCGAGCGACAGCTATCCAGCGCGCCTCCCTCGCGTGCTTCAGAGGAACGAAGGGCTGCTTCCTTTTCCAACAGCTGGATTCCTTCGATCAGGAGGCGTGCTGGATTAGCTCTGTTTGTTTGCTCCTCCTCTCTTTTAGCGTGTTCAGAGAACTCCGGGGGACTCTTGCCTGGAAGCATGACTCCTCTTCCTGTGTGTGTCTGAGTGTCTGAATGGACGCAGCCAGCCACGGCTCCATGCTAATCTGACCTTTACTGAAGCACAGAAGGGAATCTCAGAGCTCTTCTGACTGAGCTCAGTGTTTCTCCTTAAAGAGACAGTGCACACAAGAGCTGCTCCGAGCTGCTGCAGCGTATTCCTCCAGAGAACACCGATTTGTGGTCGCTTCGAAACGTCGATCTCTTCCGATCTCTCCCAAACGTCGATCTCTTCCGATCGCTCCCGAACGTCGATCTCTTCCGATCGCTCCCGAACGGTCGATCTCTTCCGATCGCTCCCAGAACGTCCGATCTCTCCGATCGCTCCCGAACGTCGATCTCTTCCGATCGCTCCCGAACGTCGATCTCTTCCGATCGCTCCCGAACGTCGATCTCTTCCGATCGCTCCCAAGGATCTCTCCGATCGCTCCCGAACGTCGATCTCTTCCGATCGCTCCCGAACGTCGGATTCTTCCGATCGCTCCCGAACGTCGATCTCTTCCGATCGCTCCCGAACGTCGATCTCTTCCGATCGCTTCCCGAACGTCGATCTCTTCCGATCGCTCCCGAACGTCGATCTCTCCCGATCGCTCCCGAACGTCGATCTCTTCCGATCGCTCCCGAACGTCGATCTCTTCCGATCGCTCCCGAACGTCGATCTCTTCCGATCGCTCCCGAACGCCGATCTCTTCCGATCGCTCCCGAACGCCGATCTCTTCCGATCGCTCCCGAACGTCGATCTCTTCCGATCGCTCCCGAACGTCGATCTCTCCGATCGCTCCCGAACGTCCGATCTCTTCCTGATCGCTCCCGAACGTCGATCTCTCCGATCGCTCCCGAACGTCGATCTCTTCCGATCGCTCCCGAACTCGATCTCTTCCGATCGCCTCACTCCTCGTCGATCTCTCCGATCGCTCCCGAACGTCGATCTCTCCGATCGCTCCGAACGTCGATCTCTTCCGATCGCTCCCGCACGTCGATCTCTTCCGATCGCTCCCGAACGTCGATCTCTTCCGATCGCTCCGAAACGGCGATCTCTTCCGATCGCTCCCGAACGTCGATCTCTCCGTCGCTCCCGAACGTCGATCGCTTCCGATCGCTCCGAACGTCGATCTCTTCCGATCGCTCCCGAACGTCGATCTCTCCGATCGCTCCCGCACGTCGATCTCTTCCGATCGTCTCCCGAACGTCGATCTCTTCGTCCTCCCGAACGTCGATCTCTTCCGATCGCTCCGAAGTCGATCTCTCCCGATCGCTCCGAGACGTCGATCTCTTCCGATCGCTCCCGAACGTCGATCTCTTCCGATCGCTCCCGAACGTCGATCTCTTCCGATCGCTCCCGAACGTCGATCTCTTCCGATCGCTCCCGAACGTCGATCTCTTCCGATCGCTCCCGAACGTCGATCTCTTCCGATCGCTCCCGAACGTCGATCTCTCCCGATCGCTCCCGAACGTCGATCTCTCCCGATCGCTCCCGAACGTCGATCTATCCCGATCGCTCCCGAACGTCGGTTTCTTCCGATCGCTCCCAAACGTCGATCTCTTCCGATCGCTCCCGAACGTCGATCTCTTCCGATCGCTCCCGATCGCTCCCGAACGTCGATCTCTCCCGATCGCTCCCGAACGTCGATCTCTTCCGATCGCTCCCGAACGTTGATCTCTTCCGATCGCTCCCGATCTCTCCCGAACGTCGATCTCTCCCGATCGCTCCCGAACATCGATCTCTTCCAATCGCTCCCGAACGTCGATCTCTTCCGATCGCTCCCGAACGTCGATCTCTTCCAATCGCTCCCGACGTCGATCTCTTCCAATCGCTCCCGAACGTCGATCTCTTCCGATCGCTCCCCGAACGTCGATCTCTTCCGATCGCTCCCGAACGTCGATCTCTTCCGATCGCTCCCGAACGTCGATCTCTTCCGATCGCTCCCGAACGTCGATCTCTTCCGATCGCTCCCGAACATCGATCTCTTCCGATCGCTCCCGAACGTCGATCTCTTCCGATCGCTCCCGAACGTCGATCTCTTCCGATCGCTCCCGAACGTCGATCTCTTCCAATCGCTCCCGAACGTCGATCTCTTCCAATCGCTCCCGAACGTCGATCTCTTCCGATCGCTCCCGAACGTCGATCTCTCCCGATCTCTCCCAATCTCTCCTGAACGTCGATCTCTTCCGATCGCTCCCGAACGTCGATCTCTTCCGATCGCTCCCGAACATCGATCTCTTCCGATCGCTCCCGAACGTCGATCTCTTCCAATCGCTCCCAAACGTCGATCTCTTCCGATCGCTCCCGAACGTCGATCTCTTCCAATCGCTCCCGAACGTCGATCTCTCCCGATCGCTCCCGAACGTCGATCTCTTCCGATCTCTCCCGAACGTCGATCTCTCCCGATCGCTCCCGAACGTCGATCTCTTCCGATCGCTCCCGAACGTCGATCTCTCCCGATCGCTCCCGAACGTCGATCTCTTCCGATCGCTCCCGAACGTCGATCTCTTCCGATCGCTCTGGAACATCGATCTCTTCAGATCTCTCCCGAACGTCGATCTCTTCCGATCGCTCCCGAACGTCGATCTCTTCCGATCGCTCCCGAACGTCGATCTCTTCCGATCGCTCCCGAACGTCGATCTCTTCCGATCGCTCCCGAACGTCGATCTCTTCCAATCGCTCCCGAACGTCGATCTCTCCCGATCGCTCCCGAACGTCGATCTCTTCCGATCTCTCCCAATCTCTCCTGAACGTCGATCTCTTCCGATCGCTCCCGAACGTCGATCTCTTCCAATCGCTCCCGAACGTCGATCTCTTCCGATCGCTCCCGAACGTCGATCTCTTCCAATCGCTCCCGAACGTCGATCTCTCCCGATCGCTCCCGAACGTCGATCTCTTCCGATCTCTCCCGAACGTCGATCTCTCCCGATCGCTCCCGAACGTCGATCTCTCCCGATCGCTCCCGAACGTCGATCTCTTCCGATCGCTCCCGAACGTCGATCTCTTCCGAACGTCGATCTCTTCCGATCTCTCCCAAACGTCGATCTCTCCCGATCGCTCCCGAACGTCGATCTCTTCCGATCGCTCCCGAACGTCGATCTCTTCCGATCTCTCCCAAACGTCGATCTCTTCCGATCGCTCCCGAACGTCGATCTCTTCCGATCGCTCCCGAACGTCGATCTCTTCCGATCGCTCCCGAACGTCGATCTCTTCCGATCGCTCCGGAACGTCGATCTCTTCCGATCGCTCCCGAACGTCGATCTCTTCCGATCGCTCCCGAACGTCGATCTCTTCCGATCGCTCCCGAACGTCGATCTCTTCCGATCGCTCCCGAACGTCGATCTCTTCCGATCGCTCCCGAACGTCGATCTCTTCCGATCGCTCCCGAACGTCGATCTCTTCCGATCGCTCCCGAACGTCGATCTCTTCCGATCGCTCCGGAACATCGATCTCTTCCGATCGCTCCCGAACGTCGATCTCTTCCGATCGCTCCCGAACGTTGATCTCTTCCGATCGCTCCGGAACATCGATCTCTCCCGATCGCTCCCGAACGTCGATCTCTTCCGATCGCTCCCGAACGTCGATCTCTTCCGATCGCTCCGGAACATCGATCTCTTCCGATCGTTCCCGAACGTCGATCTCTTCCGATCGCTCCCGAACCTCAATCTCTTCCGATCTCTCCCGAACGTCGATCTCTTCCGATCGCTCCCGAACGTTGATCTCTTCCGATCGCTCCCGATCTCTCCCGAACGTCGATCTCTCCCGATCGCTCCCGAACATCGATCTCTTCCAATCGCTCCCGAACGTCGATCTCTTCCGATCGCTCCCGAACGTCGATCTCTTCCGATCGCTCCCGAACGTCGATCTCTTCCGATCGCTCCCGAACGTCGATCTCTTCCGATCGCTCCCAAACGTCGATCTCTTCCGATCGCTCCCGAACGTCGATCTCTTCCGATCGCTCCCGAACGTCTATCTCTTCCGATCGCTCCCGAATGTCGATTTCTTCCGATCGCTCCCGAACGTCGATCTCTTCTGGACTGCACCGTTCGTTTTACTCTCTCTATTGATCCTCATATACGTAATAAGGAGGGTGATACAAAAACAGCTTTAATATAAGGAATTTATTAAAAAGAGTTAAAGAGAAAATGAATTGTAGAGGATTATCAACATAGAGGAACAAAGTATAGTGGAACAGTATTTGAAGTCTGGTTTTAAAGGGACCTTGTTGACAGGTTCACTCTCTTTACCAGCTGTTTATGCCTCGTGTGCTTTTGGGCGCTTTCGACTGTGTTCTGTTACCGGTACACCAGTATGTATTTGTTATTAAAGTGACAGTGCTGATCGCTGATTGGTCAGTCGCTGAGCAATTCCAAACAGAGACCTTTCACCAACAGTTTCCCTGCTTTATTTCTGTCTAACCAGATACTAACCACAGCATGCACCCAGCTTAGGATTGAGAATAGGGGAGAGAATAGAAGGAGAGAGTGGGGAGAGAGAGGAAAGTGGGGAGAGAGAAGGAGGAGTGAAAGAAAAAGCAAGAGAAAGTGGGGGATAGGGGAGAAAGTTAGGAAAGAAGCAGAGAGAGAGAGGGGAGAGAGGGAGAGAAAGAAGAAAAAGAGAGAGGGGAGAGAGAGAGAAGAATAAAGAGAGGAAGAGAGAAAAAGGAGAGAGGGAGGAGAAGGAGAGAGAAGAGAAAAAGAGAGGAAAGAGAGTGAGGAGGGAAGGAGAAAGAGAAAGAGAGGGGGAGAGAAGAGAAAGAAGGAGAGAATCCACTCTGAGGCCGGAGAGAGTTTTCACGCGGACAGTTAAACCCGGCGCAGCTGCTCCTCAGCACTGTTACGATTATCGCTGGTTTGAGAGAGAGAATGCGCCGAGCTCTAGAAGTCATCATATTAAAGTCAGCTTAGACTGAGATCTGTGTGTGTTCTCTGTAACAGAGCGAGTAAATCCTGGAGGTGCGCTTGCCCTAGATCACGGCAGCTGTGTGTTTTGGGAGGATTTGTCTCAGGAGAGCGAGCGAGTGAGCGGGCGGGCGAGCAAGGGAGGGAGGCTGTGCGAGATTAAGCCAGATTATATTTTATCAGCACAATCAGAGATGAGGACGTAATGCTGTGACGCACAGCTCCAATCCTGCAGCTGGCCTCCCTGCGCTGCTTCTGCAGGTCTCTCGGCGAGCGGAGGCAGAGTCTGAGAGTAGCGTGCTCCTCGTCCCTCATCACTCGTACCCCCGCAACCTCGCGCTCCTCCCGCAGCGACCCATCAGTGCTGCAAAATGAGTATTTTCTGGCTCAAATAACTGACATAAAACAGAGCGCCAAGAGATTCAACCGTCTGAATCTGCAGTTTCCTAACCTTTCAGAGCTCGTTTTCAGGAAAAATATTATAAACCGTAAAGACCTCTCACTGAGATGTGTTTTAATGAGAATTTAGTCCCACTATCACACGATTAAAAATAACTATTGTGTCTTTATTTGTTTAATAAAAATAAAGCTTTTCTCATTTTAGAAGTGTTTCAGGAGAAACCAGCGTAGAGCTCCCGGACCGGTTATTCACGGATCGGAGAGGTTTCTCCTAAAGAGCCAGGACTACGAGTCCTGCAGAGTGAACCGTAAATCAGCCAGCAGCCAACTCCGTGTCTCTCCTTCTTGCTCTTCTGGCCCCTGATCACTCCCAACATTCATAGACACGCAAACACACTCCTCCAATCAGATTCAGCCAAGTGTGCTGAGGAGCGAGAAAACAACTCTCCTCAAGAGGGGTCGTAAATACCAGGGCGGATGTGAGAATCGTCCGCTCTTGGCAAAACATACTCAATACTCCAAAAAGCTGAAGTCTGATGATCTTTACGAATGTATTAATGAAATCACCATTTTTTTCAACCACACTTCCCCCTTTTGAATATAATAATTCTGGCACAACGAAGGTGGATCCTCTCACCTCAGTCCTAGCTGCACCGGCTCCCTGTAAGCTACAGCAGCGGTCCCCAACCTTCAGTGAGCCACGGACCGGTTTAATCTCAGACGATGTTTTCAGGGACTGGTCTTTGAGGTGCGGTGCATAAATAGAATAAAATAATAAAACACGATCTGCGTGTAAACTGAGGAATCTTCTGAACGTGATGATAAACGTGAGTCCACTCCAGCTGTTGGCTGCTCCAGCGTCCTCTTAACTAGAGTTTTATTTCGAGAGCCAGTTGTCTCTATTAATCTGAGTGTTCTCGGTGCGAGGGAATCTGCCGTCGAGATTAAACCAGATTTTAAGTAGAACTCTTGATATTCTCTGTTAAATGCAGTTTTCTTTTTCTTGGAGGTTGAAGGCTCCTCCTCCGTCTCATCGCTGGGACTTTTCCCTTCGCAAAGAAACTTTCCAAAAAGACTTTTGTTTATTTTTGTACTAATTTTGCGAGCTCCTGCGCTTCCTCTCAGCGGTAGCCTATCACGCGACCAAGAAGCTGTGTCAATACTTGACCTGCGTCAAGAGTGACAGACGGATGGAAAGTAGAGAATCGGGTCATTTTTCCAAAAATAAAACAGAAGTATCGCAAGTTATTTATTTGCGGCCCGGTATCAAATGACCCATGGACCGGGACCGAGCCACGGCCCGGGGGTTTTATAGCATTAAACGGTCTAGCTCAGGGGTGTCAAACGCTATTCCTGGAGGACCCTGCAGGTTTTTATTCCAACCCCGATTCAGGAAACAGACCAGCTGCTTCAAACAAACCCAGAGCAGCTTCATCAGTGGAATCAGGCGTGTTCGGTTCAGGAATTGGAATTGAGTTCGACACCCCTTCTCTAGCTCCTCGATAGTTGAACCCGCTCCTAATTCCTCAGAAACACTGAGCTGCTGCTGGATCTGAGAACGCGGTTAAAAACTCGGAGCGCTCTCAGTGGCTGCTCCTCGATTATGGAACTTCGAAGGAGAACCACCTCATCCGTCTGTTGATAGATTTCAATGAGCAGTGTAGGAAACTCACAAATATAAGACCAGGAGATTTATGGGGTATCACAAGCTTAATGTTGAACGCTGCAGTGTTCCCAAAAATCTAACTAGGTGATGTGTTACATTGGGTTTTAACTCTGTTAGGAAACACCCTCAAGGAGGAGCCCAACCTCAGATAATCATGAAGTCAACAAAAGGTTAACACGAGAATGTTCTTATCAAGATGTTCCCAGACCTTAAGGGGTATGAGTCTCAGTGGGGGGCGCAGGTTTGTTCCCCGTTAATCATTATAAACAATTCCTGAGCAATCTAGATAACATCACAGACACAAATGATACAATAGTGCTAAAAAGTTATTGCGATATAAAAAGAGATATGTTGGAAAATCATAGTCCTTAAATTTGTATTCCTACAGCAGGCGCATTAAGAGTTGGTGTATGTTGTGAGAAGTTGTGCTGTTTTATCTGTCTTATGTTCTTTGACTGAAATTTTTAACTTTATGTTTTCTTTTTAATGTTTATTTTATTGTATGATTGTACTACGTAATGCACTTTGAAACGACTTGCTTGCCATTAGCAGTGCTATACAAATAAAATGTATTTTAGTACTTTAATGACTAATAATGTTCACATATTCAATAACCTGTGCAAATAATGCAGCCCAGCATCGTGAGGTCATCAGGTCGAGTAAAAACAAGCTAAATATCTAAACGATAACATCACGACTTCATTGTGAACGTTATCTCTAAAAACAGACAGAATGAGACGCG
Organism: Danionella dracula; assembly: GCA_900490495.1. Classification (NCBI taxonomy): domain Eukaryota; kingdom Metazoa; phylum Chordata; class Actinopteri; order Cypriniformes; family Danionidae; genus Danionella; species Danionella dracula. The sequence goes on along the minus strand of UELW01000158.1, from coordinate 29,194 downwards.
TTGAATGCTTGAGTTAACGGATGTTTTCTCTCTTCTTCTCCTGCTGCCGGCGCTCATGAAGACGACGAGCCGCCCGCTCCGATGTAAGGACACCTGCCCTCACTCTAATCAAGCTCTCTCCACGAGTGCTAACCCTGCCTCTCTCTTCCAGAAAAACCAACTCCACCAACAACCACAAGGACAAGACCGTACGGCAGCGCAACACCAACTGACTCCCGGCGCGCTGCCACGCCCCGAGAAGGTTCCAGCTCTGAACCGGCATGCCACGACGTCCCTTTAGTTCCTCAAACCTTCCTGTTTCCAGACGCACGAGAGCGCCTCCTCAGCTCGCGGACCAGCGCTGGAGGACGGAGCGATGACCCCACCCACCGTCTCGCTCGGCTCACTGCGCACTGAGTCTGAATCCATCAACCTCACATTGTGTCCCCCGTATCAGCACACTGCCTTCCAGACTCGTCACCGGGTTTATTTCTCTCTCTACGCCTTCGAGAACATCGCTCCGAGCCGCCGTAGATGCAACGAGAGCGCTCGCAGCTGGTGCTCCTGTTCCTTTGGTTTAATGTGTGTTAGAAGGACCTCACAAACCACCACCACAGCAAACATTCCACGAGCTACGATGGCTTCCTCCAGCAGACTCACATTCCCTTCGTTACAAGCACAACATGTTAGATGTCCGCGTGGAAGCTGAAGCATAGACTGTAAAAGCTAGATGTAGCGTCCGTGACGTCACCCATGGGTTGCTCCAGAGAGCGTTAGAAGCTTCTTCTTCTGTTCTTCTCAGAGAATTCAGATTACAGAAACCCGTCACTCTAGAGCTCCGCCCCTAATGAGTTCCAGATCACGCGAGTGGCTTCTACTCTAGATCAGGAGAAGAGGAAGACTACTGTTCACGTCAGACATATCACGATAATCTAATCAGTCGACATCGAAAGTGTTCGCGAAGAGTTTCTGTTGAAAATAAAAGCATGCTCTAGCTCTCTGTTAACTGCTGTCAAAACATTCCGAATGTGATCAATATGGAGAACATCATGCACACATATTAACACCTGCACACATATCACCAGGGTCTGAGTTTCTAAATCTGTCATGAGCAGCAGGAGAGGATTTACTCTCAGATGTGCTCCACCACTCCCGAGCTCCAGGGATTATTGATTTTATTAGTCATTCTCATCCAGGCTCCGGTTTCAGGTTTAGGCTGCTCAGCTCAGAAACGTTGTACGTTTAGATCAACTCTTGATCGTAGTTTATACCGTGGATATTTCTCTCTCGAAGCTGCCGGTTCCTTTCTCCAAGACTTGATGGAACAGAAATATTTTTTACTCAGTGTAGACGCGAGAGGAAGACAGGCGAGTGGAATAAAACCGGGATGAACGTGCAGCGTTTCCGTCTCGCCGCAGGAACTCGTTCTCACGCGGAGAATCACGTAGAGTCAGTGACGCGCGGCTCCGGCAGCTACGCAGCTTTTTATCGACCTCTCTATATCATCCAATCAGGAATTTTATATCGTTTTGGGATTATCACTCCTGCTGCAGCTAAAGGTGGACGGAGCCAGGAATTATCTTACCTGTGTGTGCTATCAGGAAATCAAAAAGAGCAATATGGGCGGAGCTACGAAAGCAAAAGGCTGCCCTCATCACAATGGATCAATTCCTGATAATCAATATCATCACTGGTTCCGAATCCGTAGCTGACATTGAATTCTGAGTTGAAAGCTTTCAAAAGAAATCCTAAAGTAGGACGGACTGGCCGGTATGACCCGTAAATAATATCACAACATTTTTGGGGAATTATGGTGAAAACAATATTATTTGATGAGAAAATCTTCCATAAAATATTGTAACAATTTAAAGAAAATACAAGTGCACACAATAAGTGGCAGAACTTTTTTGGCGTGAAACGCACACATTAAACATATAGAACAGAACACAACATGATAAAATAAAAATGTTTCTCTTCAAATAATACGTTAAATATCAAATCATTATCTGTTTGATTAAGATTTTAGCTAAAATAATTAACAATACTGCTATACTGATAATAAGAGGCAACGTTTGAGTTGTATTTTTGTAGTTTGGCAGCGTGTTCTCTGACAACATCCGCAGTACTACAGTACCCAGAATGCTTAGCGCCACAGCGTGCAATCAGTTCACGTTGTTGGTTCCTGTCCTTGTTATAGCGAATCACAGATCTAATCACAAACTAACAGATGAACATAAACGGATGAATATTCCCTCGCTCTCTGGAGACGCATACTTTCTTTTTATTTCTTTTTCTTCTCTATCTGTTCTTTTATATTTAAACCACTTCCATTGAAAAGGCTCCATTTTGGGAATCTAACCACACTTGCTTTCCGCGCTGTTTAGCCTACTCCTCTTGCAGTAGAGGGTGGCGCTCACGCGAGTGATGTCAGGCACACGTAATGATCGCACCGCACACGCTCAGGAAGCAGAAGCTGCAGAGTCTGTATTTAATCAAACCCTCGAGTCTCGCTCGTCCACCGAAGATCTGCCAGAACGCGTGAAACTGCCGTGATCTCCTCTGTTATCGATAGCTGAGAGAGTTTCAGGAAAACGCTTCAGGTTCTGCTCATACTGCGGCGTGCGCTGAATCCGGATCGCTGCTTCCGGTCGTGTTCTCTCCTTCCATCGCTCCGAGGGACGGCGGCGACGACGTGAGTGTGAGCGTGGAGGGCAGGAGCTTCCTCCGAGTCCCGCCGGCTGCGCTCCGAGCGGACGAGCATCGAGAGAAGCGCACCCAGAGAGAGAGAGAGAGAGAGAGAAAGAGAGAGAGTAGCGTCGCGGTGAGAGATTTGGTTAATAATGAACTAATATTGATCAGAAACCTAATGTGAACGTACAGAGCAGCAGTCACGAGCCTCTCTTCCATTAAAGCCTTTCGTTTCCTCTCCTCCATCCGATTCTCTCCTTTTTTTTCTCCCCTCTCTCACACTCTCTTTCCCTACTCTCCTTCTTTTACTCTTCTCTCTGTCACTCAACTCTCTCTCCTAACCGTCTTCGCCTTCTCTCTTTCTCTCACCTCTCCGCCTCTTTTTCGCTCCCTCCTCTTTCTCTCCCCATTCACTCTCCTCTCTCTCTTTTTCTCTCCTCATCTGGAGCGTCTTTGGGCTCTGTTTAGTGTTTTTGTTGTTTTTTGTATTTCATTTTTAGTAGATACACCTCCAGTTCTCGATTCAGCAACGCCCCCCTCCACTGCAGTGGACAGACGTGGAAATAAATTGTCCACAATCCTAAAGTGTGTGCGGTCAATTCCCTCGAATGTTTATCTTCTTATTGTGTGTCCAGATCGAGTTTGTGCGGTTAGCAAGAGATTTTTGTGTTAGGGTCGATGGCTAACCGAGTACTGCAGGACGTTTAGAGGCAGCGCAACGGCAAGGAGAGCATTTTGCAGCTGCATCAACCAATCAGGAGCTTCCTAGAGTCGTCACGTGAGTGAAACCTGAAAACGAAGGGGGCGGAGTTCTCCTACGAGACAATCCGCATGTTTTCCTCCTTGCAGTCCGAACACAACTTGAGAGAGAGAGAGAGAGAGAGCGCCGTTGGGTCCTCAGGGCCCTTCCGAGGGTGCGGGTCTCCGGGACGGAATCCCCACGAAAAACAATCGGATTATTGTTTCTGGTTTGTGAGTCTCGTGGAATTAAAAATCATGTTTTTTTTGAGTCAGGATGCTATCGACCGCTGCTCGCTGCCAGTCCTTGCATCTACGGAGGCTTCGAAGCGACTCGCTCCACGACCTCAGACTCAGTTTCCGCGAGGACCTTGCGGACGGAGAGGAGGCATCCATCAGCTCCATCAGGCCCTCCTGCTGCACTACTTCTTTTCTTATCTACGTGGTCTCAAATGCATGCAATAACGTTATCCAATAAGATCCCGATGTTTTTCTATCGTTCTTTTACCTGGTGCCGCATCCGAAAGAATAATGTGAGCGGATGCGCACGCGACTGAGCGCGCGAGTGTCTGTGTCTTTTTACACAAAGAGAAACGCATATAAAAAGGAGCATCCTGTACAGTTCCCCGGGGGAGGAGTCCTCTCAGAATGCGAGAGCCGTCGTGTGTGCAGAGCAGTATTTAACCTCCAGCTGATATCGTATTACTGAAACCGATAAACGTGGATTATTTTCTAGAGTCCTGTAGGCGTCTTGTACCCGTGGTGCCGTGCGTGTTCGGATATCCCCATAGCGTCTGTAAAAAGCAGAAGAGTATATCTTTTTTCCAACGCGGATGTCATGTTTGTTTTTAGAGAGATTCTTGTACAGCATGGCTATAATCCTATGCAATATGTATTCGTATAGATCTACTGATAATTGTAAGCGGGGCGGGTCTCTTTCGTTTCACTCGACTCGAAGCTTTAACGGGAAAGTCCGGTCTGGAAATGCACTGATGTAGATGCATGACAACCCATCGATAGCGTGTGTGTCACCATGACGACGATCCAACATACAGGGAGGAAGTGGGTGGAGCTAAAGCCATTACGAACTATGTGAAATCTATTGTTTCCTTTTTCAGAATAAAGGTTTCCAACCATGACTGCCTCCGTCTCCGAGTTCTTCCGATGATGATCAGAGCTGTTGTTTTTTTTCAGGTTTACTGTCTCTGATTTCACGTAAACGTGTAACGCGCTTCCTCTAGTCATCCTCTGCTCTGGAAAGATTTGCAGGACACGAGGAAACCAAACGCGCTGAGGGAGAACCGGAGGGATCTTCAGCTGAAAGAATGTTCTGGGATGCTCCAGAGAGTTCAGGTGTCCTCTCCTCTGCACAGCTGGGTTTCAATCCCTGTTTTGAGTCAGATGTTTGATGGTCGACAGTCCCTGGATTGAACGTGTCCACAGACCGCCGCTCTGAACATCTCCTCATTGACATCTGGAACATTGTACAGCTGGTTTTAGCACCCGTGTCCAGCTGGAGCACACTCAGGCTCGCTCCAGACTCTGAGGTGAGCGCTCTGAGAGAGCTCGCTGCTCCAGCACCCAGTCCCTGAATCTCCTGTCACTGAAGATGTTTGATGGTTCGGCAATCCAGTGGTTGGATTTGGAGAGGGAGCGAGCGGAGAACCGGAGAGGGAGAGAGGAGAAGAGAGATGAGAAAGTGAGGGGGATACTGGGGAAGAGAGAGAAAGAGGTGGAAGAGATAGAGAGAGGGGGCAAAGAAAGGAGAGAGAGGGGGAACCACAGGGGGAAAAGAGAAAGAGGTGGGAGAGATCATTCATGGACATTATGTAAATTAGGTAACAATGTCATCTAGTGACGTTTGGGTCACCCAATAGCAACGTTTCTTACTGAGGGGTTGGCGACAATGCACTAGATTTGTTTCTGGAGATTGAAATAGATTTTTCACGTCTCCAGGCCACCAGAGGGCAGTGCGGGAAACCTCAGGTTAGTTATCACAGCATCTTATATATCTACAAACATCAAGGAGCTCTACGTTAAACTTGCTCACCGTTCCAAAACGTTTCGATGAATAAACTTTATTCAATTACATTTTAGTCGACAAGATAAACAACAATCTCAATGGACTTGAGAAGGGATAGAAACAAGTGATGAAAGAAAGAAACAAGGAAGAAGAGAGGGAGAAACATGAGGAAGAGAGAAAGAGAGGGGAAGATGGAGAGAGAGAGAAGAGAAATGGTGAGAGAGGGAGTTCAAGAGAAAAAAGAAAGGAAGAAACATCTAAATAAAGGAAGAGAGAGAAATAAGGGGATACTTTTTTTATCGATTAGTTTTCAGAACTCATGGATCCGAACCACTAGCATAGCTTCAACCTCAGGGGCCACGCAGGGGCCCACGACATCAAACAATGTGATGAAGTAGCATCCATCAAAAATAGGATTAAATAACTTTTAACTGAAGCGTTTTCCGTAGCGTGAACACACAGAGGAGCAGAACTCTGAGATCGCGCTCAAATAACCCGCGCAGAACTCAATCCCTCTTTCATTCTCTCTCGGAGGAGCGATGAAGCACCTCAGTCCTGCGCCAGCGCCCTCAGCTGGTCTTCCACCTCCTCCACGAAGCCAGGGAACTGCGAGTCCATCAGACAGAGGCGCAGCAGCGGCTCCAGGCCAGCGGAGGGCAGCGAGGACTGCCGGTAGGCGGCGGGCAGAGACAGCTCCTGCTCTCCCAGGAAGAGCTGCAGAGAAGAGGAACAGAGCTTCATCTCAGAGGTCAGGATAAAAATAGCTCATCAGAAGATGCTCCTCGCTCAGGATTCAGAGCGCTCGGAAACCAGAGCCTCGGGGAGCTGCAGTAGCATCCCTTTCATCGCCGCGGTTACCAGACGGAGCAGAGAACCTCGCTCTGAGGAGGAGCCAGAGCGAGAGAGACAAGAGAGAGAGAGAGAGAGAGAGAGAGATGGAGATGAGAGATGGAGGGAGCGAAAAAGGAGAGGGGGGAGAAGGAGAGAGAGAAAGATAGAGATGAGAGAGATGGAGGGAGGGAGATGGAGAGAAAGATGGAGATGAGACATGGAGAGAGAGATGGAGTTGAGTGATAGAAAGCGAGAGAAAGGAGAGGGGAGAAGAGGAGAGAGAGCGAGAAAGATGGAGATGAGCGATGAAGAGAGAATGATGGAGATGAGAGAGTGAAAAATGGAGAGATGGAGTTGTTCTTTGCTATTGAAAATTTGTTTAGAGGTTTAGCTTTAGTTTGATGCAATTTAAGGGTTTTTAACCTTTGTGGGGTATTCCCATTTTAAAAGCATTTAAAAATCTAAATTTTACTTCATAATTCACTTCACATTAACATATATGACATATCAAATTCAAACAATATAGAAAACATATCTTGAATTATTGCAACCAGTCCCTACTAGAAAAGAATATACAATTTGACCCGAAGGCCACACAAGGGTTAACTGATATTTTTAATTTGGTGTGTGTCTCTCTTCTCTTGTTTCCCATTCTCTCCTCTCTCTCGCCTCTGCCCCTCACGCACGCCTACACGAGCGAGACGACAGCGCAGAAGCAGCGGGAGAGCGCGCGAGCGCCGAGAGAGCGAGCGCGCGGAACCAGCCCAAGAAGAACGCCCGCGAGCCACGCGAGCGCCCGCGATTCGCTCCTCCTCTCTTCCTCTCTCCTCCTCCCTCCCTCACTCACTCACTCCTCCCTCTCCCTCCTCTCTCTCTCTCTCTCTCCTCTCTCTCTCTCTCTTCCCCTCCCTCACTCACTCACTTCTCCCTCTCCCTCTCTCTCTCTCCCCACTCTCTCTGTCATTTTTACATTTAAGAGCTTTATTTCAGCCTTCAATGTTATGCTTTTAAACATGTATTTTAGTTTTTTTAATCTCTGGCATCCCTAATAATCACTTATTAGTTGCAGTTTTGAGTCTAATTAATATCTGGCAACCCCAATTTCACTTTGATATATTTTTAACATTTTTTGACAACTTATGTCAATATCTGGCAACCCTTACAATCCCTTTTCTAATTTTGAGCATTTATGCGAGTTCACAAGCACTTTTGTAGCAATTAGATGTATTTTCTCAATCGCTGGGAACCCCACGCCCAAGAAAAACACCTTCAGATGAGCTTTACGTGGAGCGCAGACAGATCAGAGCTGTGAAGACCCCTCAGAAGCCCTTCCCAGACCACGCTCGGTCTTCTCTGAGGTGCTTGAACCGCCCAGCAGATCAATAGCGCCCTCTTCTGGCCGCAACATGTAAAGGAATGATGTTCAGATGAGTATTTCTCAGCGAAAGCGCAGATGATTGCTCTCTCGGGTTACGCTCGAAGGGAAGCGCTCCAGCGATCCTCCAGCTCTGCGCAGAGTCTGTGCTCCACCCGCTGAACTTCTTTCCATCAATCTTCTTCTTCTTCTTCTTCAGTGGAAGTCTCCATCTCTTCAGTGGAACGAGGACCGCAGAGGGCAGGTGTGAGGTTTCCTTTAATGTGGAACTATAAAAGAGAGGCACATCGCTCCATGCTCTCCGCCCGCGCTTGCTCTCCGCCCGCGCTTGCTCTCCGCCAGCTCTTGCTCTCCGCCAGCTCTTGCTCTCCGCCCGCGCTTGCTCTCCGCCCGCGCTTGCTCTCCGCCCGCGCTTGCTCTCCGCCCGCGCTTGCTCTCCGCCAGCTCTTGCTCTCCGCCAGCTCTTGCTCTCCGCCCGCGCTTGCTCTCCGCCAGCGCTTGCTCTCCGCCCGCGCTTGCTCTCCGCCCGCGCTTGCTCTCCGCCCGCGCTTGCTCTCCGCCCGCGCTTGCTCTCCGCCCGCGCTTGCTCTCCGCCCGCGCTTGCTCTCCGCCCGCGCTTGCTCTCCGCCCGCGCTTGCTCTCCGCCCGCGCTTGCTCTCCGCCCGCTCTTGCTCTCCGCCCGCGCTTGCTCTCCGCCAGCGCTTGCTCTCCGCCCGCGCTTGCTCTCCGCCCGCGCTTGCTCTCCGCCCGCGCTTGCTCTCCGCCCGCTCTTGCTCTCCGCCCGCGCTTGCTCTCCGCCCGCGCTTGCTCTCCGCCCGCGCTTGCTCTCCGCCCGCGCTTGCTCTCCGCCAGCGCTTGCTCTCCGCCCGCGCTTGCTCTCCGCCCGCGCTTGCTCTCCGCCCGCGCTTGCTCTCGGCCAGCGCTTGCTCTCCGCCCGCTCTTGCTCTCCGCCCGCGCTTGCTCTCCGCCCGCGCTTGCTCTCCGCCCGCGCTTGCTCTCCGCCCGCGCTTGCTCTCCGCCCGCGCTTGCTCTCCGCCCGCTCTTGCTCTCCGCCCGCTCTTGCTCTCCGCCCGCTCCTGCTCTCCGCCCGCGCTTGCTCTCCGCCCGCTCTTGCTCTCCGCCCGCTCTTGCTCTCCGCCAGCGCTTGCTCTCCGCCCGCGCTTGCTCTCCGCCCGCGCTTGCTCTCCGCCCGCGCTTGCTCTCCGCCCGCGCTTGCTCTCCGCCCGCGCTTGCTCTCCTCCCCCGCTTGCTCTCGGTCGTGGAAGTGAGGGTTGGTGTGAAACGGTCCTTAAAAGACCTAAAAGTGGACCGTATAGCTTTAATATTACAATCCAAACAATCCAAGATGAGTGAATCTGAGAACTGCTCTCTAGCGCTCGGCTAATGCTTGTTACTAAAGGAAACGTAGAGTGATCCACCTGACCTACACGACACCTTCCAGCCAATCAGAATCCAGTATTCAGACAGACCTGTAAACACCTCGATGCGGAGTTGTAATCGCTGCGATGCATGCACTCTAAAATTTCCCACAATCCTTTAAAAACAACCTGGTTTCTTTCTTTTTCAGAGCAGACTCTCGGAGTCTGAGGATCTGAGGTTGAGGATCTTCTCCTGATCTTCTGTGCTCCTCATTTTCATGAAGAGAGAGCTGAATCTGAGCTCGAAAATCTATTTACTCTGGTTAACGACCCAAAAAACTTCCAGCAAAGAGGCCAGAGACGAGCCGGAGCCGAGCCGGAGATCCAGCAGCGCCGCCGGAGGACGAATCACCCATGAAACGTTTCGATGGACCCCTTCTTCTATATAAATACCTCATCTTCAGCTGCTGAGCTCTTCACGCAGCTGAGAAACCCCCTCCAGCGGATGAGGTCCCTCAGGTTAAGAACCACATTCTTTCTTTGAGCAGGAAAAACAGGGTTGAACGTAAAAACAAAGAAATAATGGAAACAGTGTGGATTTAAACTCGCTTCCTGCAGCGACCCCTCTCTTCCTCTAGATGGAGCCCACGAGCTGCTGAGGCTAGGCACGTGTCCCAGAGCTTTATTTCTTCAAATCGATTTTTATTGTTTGTGCAGAGTTGTTTTGGGCAGCCAACAAAGTTTAAGCCATTGTTTCTTTGTTTTTTTTTTTGTCTTTTTATGAAATTATATTAATTATAATTATTGATGTTTGCCTGGATATTCACTGCCTCTCTGAATTTGAACAAAATAAACTATATAAATTGGTGGGCTTTTATTGATCCGATTCTGATACCGACGTCAGTATTAATTTTATGGATTGATGCACCCACCCCCAATCCACACCGATAGCGCCACCTGTTGTCCGGAGGCTGTTGAACACGTTCATCTCTCCGCTTTTAACTTCGTGGTCCTCCCATGTTTCCTTAAATGTGACGCGCTTCCTCCTGAAGACGCAGCTGCTGTGATAGTAACACTTTCGCCCGTTTAGTTTTGCCATTTAGTTTAACGTGAGTTGTTTGATTGACCTGAGCCAGCTGTGTGAGCGACAGCGATCCTGCAGCCACCGCCGGGCCCCGCGGAGCTTCTTCAAGGGCCTGAGGAGGACACAGACATATCATATTACTGATGGAGCAGCCTGGGGTCGTGGAGGCATCAGCGCCCCCTGCTGGAGAACACAGAGGATCAGAGCTCTGCTCGGCGTCCTCACCTGCTGCTGCTGCTGCTGCTGCTGCTGAGGGGCGGATGCGGCTGCTTCTCCAGGAGGCTCAGGACGACTCTGGCTCTCCTGCAGAGGAACATACGCCCTCAGCTGCTCCACGGCGCTCTCGCAGAACTCCGATGCTTCCTGGCGACTGCTGCCCTCGAACTGCAGCCGCAGCAGACGCGTCTCTCCCTGGCGCAGCGGGATCAGAACCAATCGTGTGTTACAGAGCGGGCGCGAGAAACGAGGGTTCCACACGCGAAGAGCTCCACAGAAGAATGAGAGACACTTCATTGAAATATAGGATTGAATAACGAGAAACTTCCATTTGGTCCTCACTGCAGAACAAGCTCCTCTACTCTGGACGTCTAAGGGGGAGGGACTAACAAGCTCCTCCTCTCTGGACGTCTAGGGGGGAGGGACTAACAAGCTCCTCCTCTCTGGACATCTAGGGGGGAGAGACTAACAAGCTCCTCCTCTCTGGACGTCTAGGGGGGAGGGACTAACAAGCTCCTCCTCTCTGGACGTCTAGGGGGGAGGGACTAACAAGCTCCTCCTCTCTGGACGTCTAAGGGGGAGAGACTAACAAGCTCCTCCTCTCTGGACGTCTAGGGGGAGGGACTAACAAGCTCCTCCTCTCTGGACGTCTAGGGGGGAGGGACTAACAAGCTCCTCCTCTCTGGACGTCTAGGGGGGAGGGACTAACAAGCTCCTCCTCTCTGGACATCTAGGGGGGAGGGACTAACAAGCTCCTCCTCTCTGGACGTCTAAGGGGGAGAGACTAACAAGCTCCTCCTCTCTGGACGTCTAGGGGGAGAGACTAACAAGCTCCTCCTCTCTGGACGTCTAGGGGGGAGGGACTAACAAGCTCCTCCTCTCTGGACGTCTAGGGGGGAGGGACTAACAAGCTCCTCCTCTCTGGACGTCTAGGGGGGAGAGACTAACAAGCTCCTCCTCTCTGGACGTCTAAGGGGGAGGGACTAACAAGCTTCTCCTCTCTGGACGTCTAGGGGGGAGGGACTAACAAGCTCCTCCTCTCTGGACGTCTAAGGGGGAGGGACTAACAAGCTCCTCCTCTCTGGACGTCTAGGGGGGAGGGACTAACAAGCTCCTCCTCTCTGGACGTCTAGGGGGGAGACTCACAAGCTCCTCCTCTCTGGACGTCTAGGGGGGAGGGACTAACAAGCTCCTCCTCTCTGGACGTCTAAGGGGGAGACTCACAAGCTCCTCCTCTCTGGACGTCTAGGGGGGAGGGACTAACAAGCTCCTCCTCTCTGGACGTCTAGGGGGGAGGGACTAACAAGCTCCTCCTCTCTGGATGTCTAAGGGGGAGGGACTAACAAGCTCCTCCTCTCTGGACGTCTAAGGGGGAGGGACTAACAAGCTTCTCCTCTCTGGACGTCTAAGGGGGAGGGACTAACATTTATGATTTAAACATTTTTTGATTTATGAAACGGATTTGCCACCATAAGCTAAAGTGCTCGGAAAACAACCACGACTTCATTCAGCTTCGGACAAGTCTCTGAGCTCCTCCTGAAACTATTTCAGCACAAGAACGTCTTCTCCAGAGCTTCTGAGAGGAACTGTGAGAACGTGACACTGAGATAAACATGAGCTGGCTGTTCAGATTCATGTTCAGAAGCTCAAGTGAAAGAGATCTGGGTCGGATTAGAAAAAAATCAGAATTGAGCTTCTCAGACTGTCCTGAAAATATCAGAAACAGGTTTTATGTAAACTTTGTGAGCAACTCTTCTGGATCCTGTAGTGAGAGCTTTTTCTCACCTTGATCGTGACGCTGAGGAGCATCGTGTCCAGTTTGTGGTGGATCTTCAGGAAGCTCTGAGCGTTGAGCAGAGAGAAGCCCTCCTGCGAACAGAAGAGAACAGCAGCAGCTCTAGATGGACTGGACATGGAGCTGAGGAGCCTCCTCCAGAGCTTCTGAAACGCTGGAGAAAACCAACCGCACTGAGATCAGCAACAGGAACGCTCGATCAAGGTGGCACGGTCAAAGATTGATAAACTACGATTGCCTTCCACTTCAATATCTATGATCGAGCGATCGAACCCTGATCAGCTGGATTATTTCCTGAAACACTCTCGGTTTCAGGGTGAAGGCCCGTATCCTCACCAGGAGATCCTGGCCTTGAGACAGCAGCAGGTGACCGGAGCTCAGGATACTCAGCTCCAGCTGGCCGCCGCTCTCCCTCGACTCCGTTATCTGAGAGAAAGAAACCAGAGCTCACGGGTCTGCTGTGATCCGCCGGTCACAAACACGCCCAAAACACGGGTTCCGCGTCTCAGACGGGCGAAACCAGCGAGCAGGCGAAACCAGTGTTATAGAATATTTAATCATTGTAATTATTTATCCAATAAGATTGAGTTTGAATGTCCTTAAGTTTACTTGGATGGAACAGGAAGTGATGTAGAGGGGTGGGATTTGTACTGATACGAGTCTCTGGGAAGCCCTGGGTTCAGTCTCTTGCCCCCGGGTCTGCTGAGAGAAGGGCTGCTCATTCTTTCTCTCTCCTTTCTTCCTTTTCTCCTTTCTCTCTTTCTTCCTTACTCTCCCTTTCTCTTTCCATGTTGCTTGCAATGTGATCACATTCTCCGTTGATATCAAGGTATGAGCTGAATCCATGTTTGAGGAAAGTAATAAATTGATGTTTGCGATTGTGCTCATAAATCATGTCTCATGAGTATTTAATATTTCCATTACACCAGCGCTAGAAGCGAGTTCCCTGGAAATTAAAATACGGTTATTGAAATGAGTTGCTGTGTAATAGTTGCTAGTTTTGTGATCCGAAGTTGAAAAGAAAAGAGAAAATCCCTCGTTTCATGACGATAAGGCCACGCTGAGGAAACTCAAGATTCCACAGAAGTTTTATTTCGACTCGATGTTCTCTTCCTAAAATTAACTCAAGGAACTTGTTTTTTAATTGTCTTTTCTTTGTGAAAATTTACTAAACATACTTATTTTAATCCGGCTCAACTCATTAAGAACATTTTCATTCAGTCCAAAACTCTTAAACATATTTAGATGAAATTATTTTCCCTGAAAAAGGCCTCGATTGTGCTTGATTTGTTTGATTGTTTTTGCTTACAGTCCCAAATTATCTTTTATATCCTATAATCTTACATCAGCACATAATACACGTGATTTATTTAACGTAAGCAATTTGCTTTACTGCTGTAGTGAATAAATTAGTTTAAATAATTTTGTTATTAATAAAAATGTTTGTACAAAATTGTACAACTCTACACTGTAAAAAAAGACTGTGATATTAACAGGAAAACAATGTAAAATTCCCACAAAAAAAGTATTGTAAATCCAAAAACATGTGTTTTTTGTTTAATTCACAGCAAAATTTTGTAAACTGTGAAACAGAATTATTTGTTATATTTACAACAACAATCTATAATTTTAATCAAATTTATTTGTTATAACTACATAGTTGGGTACAAAAAAAACAGAGAAATACTGCAATACTTACAACAAAACATATTTGTTAATTTGACATGCAGATGTTGTGAAAACTAAAGTTTTAGTCTGTCCTTAAAAATACAACTTTGGTAAGTCGATATACAAGTTTGTGCTGTACTTTTAACACGATTGATGCACATTGTTTTACACGTTTTACAAAACAAATCTATCGTGATATTGTCTTTCGGAATTTATGCATAAAAAACATACACTAAACTATTAATTCAGGCTATTTGTAGCATATTGAACACTGTTTATAAGAAATTAAATTTATAGTAATAGGCACTGTTCAATCCCAAACATTTGGCTATTTTACACCAACTGTAAACAATTTTACTGAACTCCTAAACTTATCAAATCAGTGGACATCCCTCCAAAGTCCCCAGGGACCCGGACCCCCATAACTTAACGACAAATTTGATAATTAGTCTTTTTTAAACTTTAAAAATATAAGAAAAATAATCTTTTTTTCATAGGCAAAACATCAGTGACTCCTCCAATCAGACGCTCTTCTCAGTGCTTTGCCAGAAACTGCCGCTAACCGCGTCTCCGAGTTCTGAATTTCATTGATTTGCATAAGCTCGACTCTAATTGGACGATGTTGTGACGCGCGTCTGACGTTAACAACGAACGAGCCAGCGGCGCCAAAACTGTCCCTCCGCACCTGCAGACGCCTTCGCAACATCGGGAAGTTTTTTTTTTTACTTTAAGACGTTTTAGAGGGTTTGTTGCTGTTCAATTGGAGGATTACAAGTTTACACGCTAAGTTTCACCGTGTTTAGCCAACTGTTTTCCAAACCAAACGTGTGGTGAAAGCGCGTGGTGCAGCGGTAATGTTAGCTAACGTTAGCTAGATAAATGCGAGCTAACTTAATTCAGCAGAAAAGAATAGGCAAACGCTTGAAATCACAAAAATGATCACATGTGTCTTGTGTAAAAAGAAATTGTATACATTAAGAGGTTATATACTGTACTGCAAAGTGCACAGGAATGAGCCCGTTGTCTTGTTAAATGTGTTGGCGCCATCTGCTGTCAAACATTTAGCACATACTCCGCTTTCAAGGGCCATTTTTATCGTGCGCACAATGCACCGCAAGCTGCTCCTGTCGCTGTGGATTTAAAATGCGCAATTTCATTATGTAAATAAATAATAGATAAAAGTACCAAAAAGCTGTTACATTATGAACTGTTATTAAAAATAATAATTTTCCATTTCTATGTATTTCAAAGTGTATTTTATTCCTTTGATAAAGCTGAATTTTTAGAAGACCAATTAAATGCAGTCTTGTTTATAAAAAGAAACTACTTTAAAAAATTTTTTTGTAAAATCTGGTCAAGTAAAATATTCAAATGCTTTATATACTTTTGTTTTACATGTGCTTTTTCTCAATAAACCCCGAAAAAGGAACTTAAGTAGATAATAAAAACTCCAAGCGGCGCCTCAATGTGAACCCTGGAGTCCTCATATAAATATATATATATATATATATATATATATATATATATATATATACATATAATATTTTCGTTTTGAACTTTTTTTCTGTTTGAGAAGAGGTGCTTTTAGTTTTCGCTTGGTTAAGTCCAAAATGAGTCTTGTTTATTGACGCAGATTATTCTATAGTCACTAAGGTTTACAAACTTTTTTCTTTTAGTTTAAGAACATGTACTTTTAATTTTCATTCAATTCACAATGTGTATTGTTCATTCTAACTTTGTGGAGGTTTAATAAATTGCTTAAGTTATATTTTGCCTTCATGTCTTTTTTCACGATATACCACAATAACTTCATTATTAAAACATAAAAGTACAGAATATTAATTATCCTTAGATTTTATGTATAATATACATAACATCTCCATCAAAAATGCATACTTTTGCTGTTTTTTACTGATTAAAATTAGTTTTTTGTGGGATTTTCCTCTGTTAATTGTATAATTTATTGATGCACACAATGCAATTATTGCTTGTAAGAAATACAATAAATAGTTGTTTTTGTAACACTGTTTTGTCGATGAACGGTTTTTTGTTAATTTTACATGTTTTTAATGTGATTCAGCTGTGATTTAATTCCCTGTAAATAAATTTACATTATCTGTCAGTAAAGTTATCTATGGTATTGCTGTATTTTTTACAAGAATTCCCTAGTAACCACAGCTGCCAGCATTTCCCTGTAAAAACTACGGGTTTTTTTACAGTGTACGTATACACTCTAAATGGAAAGAAAAGAAAATGTAAAATAAAAACAATGTTAATTGAGGAGAAAATAAAGATGCGGTGAACTTAAAGATAATTTTACTTAACAGATGCGTAAACCCAAACAGAGAGTGTTCAGCAGAGCTGCAAAAAGCAACCGCAGCACAAGCTGTTAACACCATTTTCGTGGAAACTAACTCTAACGAGCTTTTAAAAGGCATTTTCATGAATAAATACGTTATCTTTAAAGTGTTTTTAGCGGTTTTCTCCCGTTTCCACTTCCGCTGAGAAAAGCGCGGGAACGCAGGCTGAGGCCTCCTCACCTTCCACGCGCCGCTCGCGCCGCTCGCGCCGCTCGCCTCGGGGCTCGCCTTCCTCCCGGCCCGGTGCTGAGCGTAGCGCCGCAGGTTCCAGACACGCGTGGAGTCCTTTAAACGCTGCTCGCTGCTAGAGTCCGTTTCCATGTTCGCTTTTGTGCGCGTAACCTCTCGATGCTGCCGCCGGAAGCTGACGAGCCGCGGCGACGGTTTGGATTTGAATCGCTGACGACTCACCTACGTCATCAAGCACGATTATATTAGTGTGAAATTAGATTTTTGTTTAGCAAAATAAATACTGTTATCAATAACTGGAGGAAGGGTGGTTAACTTTCAATCGAGAGCTATTTAAAAATATATATAAAGTTAAAAAATGTTTAGTCCTGGTCGAGCGGATGCGTTGTTGTTGTACTGCGCATGCGCGTGTTTTTATGTTTGTTTGTTTGTTTGTTTGTTTTTTTCTAGCGTCCCTTACCAATTTTGTGCACAAACGCAGTTGAGTTAATCTCAGATTATTTTTAAAATACATTCTTAAAATCATGATTAAGTAGAGCTTTATTAAAGCGATAACTAATATTAATAACAAACGGGTAAGAATTCAAAACTAATTTAAAAAATCTGTAAAATTTGTATCAAGTGTTTTTTCTTAGATCTTTTCCAATGCGCCTTAATCCAAAAATGTGCTTAATTGATTGATTTTCAATAATAATAAGGCGAGTGTAGAACGGAAATGAATGGCGTGACGTCAGAACTTCAGGAGAGAGTTTTAATAATATATGAAGAAAACAGAACCGAAGCGATAGAACTTGTTCTCCTCAAAAAGAGTTATTTCTACTTTACTGCGCTGAATTCTCTGAAGCTCTGAGTCCTTTTTTTGTTTATCAGTTTGAAGGAAAGTTCGGAACTTAAGCGGTTGAGTAATTATTTAGGTTTTTGTTTTTATATGAAATATACTCGTTCTGCAGATTTCCCGGATGCTGCGTCAGCGGCGCTTATACGTTTGTTTTTTAGTTAACTTTTTTGTACTTTTTGATAACCGAGAATTATTTATTTGAATAACTTGGAGACACGGAGTAAATCATAAATCGGAAAACTCTTCGGTTAGGGCTCGAACCGGAGAGTTTTGGGGGTGCAGACCCCGGGGAGGGCTCAGAGCCGCGCCCCCGCCGCCGCCGCTTCCATGGCAACCTTCAGAGCAGCATCCCGCGCGCGTCCCCGATCAGAGCAGAGCGGGACGGCGGGAGGATGTGACGGTCCCGAGCGCGCGAGTCTGGAGCAGCGCAGCCGGTGCCCTGAAGCTGCAGAGCGGATCCGGAGATGCCCCGTGCCGCGCGCTCGAGAGAGAGACCCGGAGGATGTGCGCGAGCCTCGGTTTCACCAGTCGTGAAGGCACCGGCTCCCCGGTGCTGACGCCGCTTCATCCTCGTGAGAGACCGGGTGCACTCCTCCACGCGTAACAGGCTCCCCAGCTCGCCACGGAGAGCGTCCGTCATGGAAGACGATCCGAGGAGGAAGAGCATCCGCCTGAAGCCCCTGCCGCCAGCACCGGGCACCCTGCACCGGGACCCCGCGGACACCGAGAGACCCGGGAAGACCAGCTCCAACGGGGACTGCCGGAGGCTCCGCGGAAGCCTCTCCTCCCTCGCGGCTCGGCGCGCTTCGGTCCCCGAGGAGAGGCGGTTGATCCCGGGAGGAGACGCGAGCCCCGCAGAGGAGAGCCCGCCGGGCGCGCGTTGCGGAGAGGAGGCTCCCGCGGAGCCGCAGCACGCCTTCATCAAGCTGGAGGGCGTCGAGGAGATCTTACCGGACGGCGAGCGCTACCCGGCGGGGTTCATGCACCGGCAGTTCGGCGCCATGCTGCAGCCCGGCTTCAACAAGTTCTCCCTGCGGATGTTCGGCAGCGAGAAGGCGGTGGAGCGCGAGCAGGAGCGCGTGAAGTCCGCCGGCTCCTGGATCATCCACCCCTACAGCGACTTCAGGTGAGCGCCGCGGGGCCCCCGGGAGCCCCGGGGGGAGGGGGCGCGGGGATCTGTAGACTTCAGGTGAGCGCCGCGGGGCCCCCGGGAGCACCGGGGGGAGGGGCGCGGGGGTCTGTAGACTTCAGGTGAGCGCCGCGGGGCCCCCGGGAGCCCCGGGGGGAGGGGGCGCGGGAATCTGTAGACTTCAGGTGAGCGCCGCGGGGCCCCTGAGAGCACCGGGAGGAGGGGGTGCGGGGTCAGAACCGGGGATCGGGTCCCGATCAGCTTTATTCGTTCCCGATTCGATCCCGATATCTCCGATCCGTACACTTTTTATTTTTTTATTCCGATCATGTTTCTAGATCAGACGCATTTTGGCGATTCAATAAGAACAAAAAGTCTGAATAAATAAATAAATAAATAAAACTCATGTAAGCTGTCACAAGTTTCTATTTTTTTATCTATTCTTGAATTCTTGAAAAAAGAAACGTATATTTCTTTTTCACTGCCTTAATAAATCAAAATAAAACGCATAGAAAATATTCAGAATAAACAATGAAACTAAAACAAATTTTTTTTTTTAAAAGAGGTGGTTAAAGGTTTGATGACATTTGTCACAAAGAGATAAATACATTTGTGGTAAAAATTCTTGGTGCATATTTCACAACTCAAACTAAATATTTACATCTTAGTAAAAAAGTGTTTAATAAAAGAGTGTTTTTATCAACCTGCAAAAGTGAATGTATACAGTTTGAAAAATAACCATCTTTTTTTGAGCTTGAAATATTTTTCCAGATTTCGATCATTTGAATCGATCAGGTCTCAGATCCGCTCTGATCAGAACGCTCTCACGTGATCAGAGCGATCGATCAGGTCTCAGATCCGCTCTGATCAGAACGCTCTCACGTGATCAGAGCGATCGATCAGGACTCAGATCCTCTCTGATCAGAACGCTCTCACGTGATCAGAGCGATCGATCAGGTCTCAGATCCTCTCTGATCAGAACGCTCTCACGTGATCAGAACGATCGATCAGGTCTCAGATCCTCTCTGATCAGAACGCTCTCACGTGATCAGAGCGATCGATCAGGACTCAGATCCTCTCTGATCAGAACGCTCTCACGTGATCAGAGCGATCGATCAGGACTCAGATCCTCTCTGATCAGAACGCTCTCACGTGATCAGAGCGATCGATCAGGACTCAGATCCTCTCTGATCAGAACGCTCTCACGTGATCAGAGCGATCGATCAGGTCTCAGATCCTCTCTGATCAGAACGCTCTCACGTGATCAGAGCGATCGATCAGGACTCAGATCCTCTCTGATCAGAACGCTCTCACGTGATCAGAACGATCGATCAGGTCTCAGATCCTCTCTGATCAGAACGCTCTCACGTGATCAGAGCGATCGATCAGGACTCAGATCCGGTCTGATCAGAACGCTCTCGCGTGATCAGAGCGATCGATCAGGTCTCAGATCCTCTCTGATCAGAACGTTCTCACGTGATCAGAGCGATCGATCAGGACTCAGATCCGGTCTGATCAGAACGCTCTCGCGTGATCAGAGCGATCGATCAGGTCTCAGATCCTCTCTGATCAGAACGCTCTCACGTGATCAGAGCGATCGATCAGGACTCAGATCCGCTCTGATCAGAACGCTCTCACGTGATCAGAGCGATCGATCAGGACTCAGATCCGCTCTGATCAGAACGCTCTCACGTGATCAGAGCGATCGATCAGGACTCAGATCCTCTCTGATCAGAACGCTCTCACGTGATCAGAGCGATCGATCAGGACTCAGATCCTCTCTGATCAGAACGCTCTCACGTGATCAGAACGATCGATCAGGTCTCAGATCCTCTCTGATCAGAACGCTCTCACGTGATCAGAGCGATCGATCAGGACTCAGATCCGCTCTGATCAGAACGCTCTCACGTGATCAGAGCGATCGATCAGGACTCAGATCCTCTCTGATCAGAACGCTCTCACGTGATCAGAGCGATCGATCAGGACTCAGATCCTCTCTGATCAGAACGCTCTCACGTGATCAGAACGATCGATCAGGTCTCAGATCCTCTCTGATCAGAACGCTCTCACGTGATCAGAGCGATCGATCAGGACTCAGATCCGGTCTGATCAGAACGCTCTCACGTGATCAGAGCGATCGATCAGGTCTCAGATCCTCTCTGATCAGAACGCTCTCACGTGATCAGAGCGATCGATCAGGACTCAGATCCGGTCTGATCAGAACGCTCTCGCGTGATCAGAGCGATCGATCAGGTCTCAGATCCTCTCTGATCAGAACGTTCTCACGTGATCAGAGCGATCGATCAGGACTCAGATCCTCTCTGATCAGAACGCTCTCACGTGATCAGAGCGATCGATCAGGACTCAGATCCTCTCTGATCAGAACGCTCTCACGTGATCAGAACGATCGATCAGGTCTCAGATCCTCTCTGATCAGAACGCTCTCACGTGATCAGAGCGATCGATCAGGACTCAGATCCGGTCTGATCAGAACGCTCTCACGTGATCAGAGCGATCGATCAGGTCTCAGATCCTCTCTGATCAGAACGTTCTCACGTGATCAGAGCGATCGATCAGGACTCAGATCCGCTCTGATCAGAACGCTCTCACGTGATCAGAGCGATCGATCAGGACTCAGATCCGCTCTGATCAGAACGCTCTCACGTGATCAGAGCGATCGATCAGGACTCAGATCCGCTCTGATCAGAACGCTCTCACGTGATCAGAGCGATCGATCAGGACTCAGATCCGCTCTGATCAGAACGCTCTCACGTGATCAGAGCGATCGATCAGGACTCAGATCCGCTCTGATCAGAACGCTCTCACGTGATCAGAGCGATCGATCAGGACTCAGATCCGCTCTGATCAGAACGCTCTCACGTGATCAGAGCGATCGATCAGGACTCAGATCCTCTCTGATCAGAACGCTCTCACGTGATCAGAGCGATCGATCAGGACTCAGATCCGCTCTGATCAGAACGCTCTCACGTGATCAGAGCGATCGATCAGGACTCAGATCCGCTCTGATCAGAACGCTCTCACGTGATCAGAGCGATCGATCAGGTCTCAGATCCTCTCTGATCAGAACGCTCTCACGTGATCAGAGCGATCGATCAGGTCTCAGATCCTCTCTGATCAGAACGCTCTCACGTGATCAGAGCGATCGATCAGGACTCAGATCCGCTCTGATCAGAACGCTCTCACGTGATCAGAGCGATCGATCAGGTCTCAGATCCTCTCTGATCAGAACGCTCTCACGTGATCAGAGCGATCGATCAGGACTCAGATCCGCTCTGATCAGAACGCTCTCGCGTGATCAGAGCGATCGATCAGGTCTCAGCCACACAAAATTTTGGAGAAGCGTATCGCTGCAGCTAATGATTATTGCAACGCTCGATTAGCAGTAGTTACTTTCCTATCGTGTTGAATCGTTCGTACATTAGATTATTATTAGTCTATGTCTATTATTAGATTTTAGTATTTCTCACAGTTCAAGCTGCAAAAGTTTCTAATACTAACATTAACATTTAGGAGACATTTTGGAGAAGGACAGCTGCTGAGCCCTGTAGCAGAAAAGATTTAGGGGGGATTGTAGTGGGAGTTGGGGGTTCGTGAGCTGTGGGAGCTTCCACCATCACTGCCTCTAGTGACGAGAGACCAGCGAATCGAGTCAGTGGGGTCTCCGAAGCCTATAAACCATCCAGAGGAGACTCTGAGCGAGAGTGTCATCTGCTCCAGGGTTGAGAAGAACCCAGCGTCACAGGGAGAGGAGGTGCTTTCCAGAGTCCCAGATCTCTCTCGAGAGCTGTTGATGAGGAGAAGGCTATCACATTACTGTGCATTGTCCTGAAATAATGATCTTCTGGTGGAATCCCAAAGATTACAACATTAGGGTTTGGATTTATTTGTACATACATATGCTTATGTATTTACCTTTTTTAAAACAAAACAAAAAAACGAGTGTGAGGTTTTGAAGAAGGCGAGTGCTGCCAGTGAGTAGACGTTGTCTCTTTAAGAGCGTGTGCTCAACTCTGAGCGCGTTCCCGTGTTTATTTCAGGGTTTATCAGGATGCAGACGGACGTATCTGACACAGATCTCAGCTCAGCTGCTCCCCTGGATCTGATCAGAGTGAGGTGGAGCTTCAGAGCAGAATCTCTGGAGCTCTCTTCTGTGAGCGTAGGGTTAGGACCTCAGCTGATCTCACCTGTAGATCAACTTCTGAATTCTGAATTCCGAACACAAGTTCATCTCCTTATCCACCAGATAACTCCTGCTCTGCGATGTGAGAGAGAACGAGAGAGAGAGAGAGAAGAGAGAGGAGAGAGATTTAGTGGAGAGAGAGGAGAGAAAAAGAAAGATATGAGATAGGGGAAAGAGAGAAAGAGAGAGAGATCCACCAGACCACACCTGTCTTCAGAGAGAAGAGGAGAGAGAGGGGAGAGGAGAGAAAGATAGAGGAGACAAAAGAGGAGAGAGAGAGAGTGAGCGAGAGGAGAAAACAGAAGAGAGAGAGAGAGAGCGCTAAAGAACTCATCTACAGTGATCGTTTCTGCTCCCGTGTGTTATCCTCCAGAAGAAAAGCTGGTTTATTTTGACCTAATTCCCAGAAAACACAAACAAACCGCGCAGCTCGGTTCATTTTGGTGAGTACACTGAAATCCAGCTGTTGAGCGGAGCTGAAATTAGGTTAAAACAGGCCTGCGCTTCTTTTAAACCTGATTTAGGAGATTTGTTCCGTAAGCACTGTGGGTTAAATGTGAGCGCTCTCTCTCGTCTGAAGAGACCTCTGCGCTCGATGCTCTCCCGGCTCCTCTCAGCGTTCTCGGCCGACAGCAGAAGTGCATTAGCTGCTGAATGTTTCATGAACGCTGCAGACGCTCTCGGTGTCGAGGGTGACACGGCTCTCAGCTGGGAGCGATCCGGCTCGGACACGCGGCAGCTGAGGAGCTCTGAGCTCCTGAGGAACCTCAGGAGAAGCTCCACGCTATCTCAGTGATTCCCTGCAGCAGTTTGAGCTCATGTACCCACTGCTGCCAACTCCTCAGTTAGAAAAGTCGCTATTGGCCGGTCCAAAAGTTGCTAGATGACTGTCGATACTCTAGAAGGGCGATCCTGAGCTAACAGCGAGTCGATGGTGGTTTAGTGATCTCTGGTCGGCACGGATCCGGCTGTGCTCTCGTAGCGCTGCTGATGGTGAAAGCCCTCCACGTCTCCATCCAGCCGTGAGCTTCCTCCGCATCGCTCTCGTTTATTCATTAGATTAGATCAGCGTTTAACGAGCCAGATCCCCAGAGCTTTGTGGAGGTTGCTAGGCTGTTGCTATGGGGTTGCTAGGCTGTTGCTATAATGTAAACAATGTATTTTCTGATATTACAGAGCTTTGTGGAGGTTGCTAGGGTGTTTTTAAATAAACAGCTACTCTTACACAGGAAAGAATCGTTGAAACAGAATAAAAGCTATGTCTTGCTCGACAGTGTGCTTGAATCGCTGACTCTGATTGGCTCAGGGCTGAAAGCTTCATTTTCAGGGTGATGATTATCAGCTCTCCGCGCTCTCGGATTGGAAGCATGCTGTAAGGATGCTTCATGCATGGCCGTGTCTCAAGGGATCCGTTACATTATCTCTGCCCTTTTCACCTCATTGACTGCCATTCAAGAGCGAGCAATATGACACCTGCGATCACACATCATCTCGTGAACCACACCTCTCCAATGCACACCCTCGACCGCTGAACCACAACTCTCCAGCACACACCCACCCGTGAACCACACCACTCTCCACACACACACTCACCCGTGACCACACCACTCTCCACACACGACCTCCCCGGAACCACACCACTCTCCACACACACCTCACCCGTGAACCACACCTCTCCACACACACCTCACCCTTAACCACACACTCTCCACACACACCTCCCCCCTGAACCACACACTCTCCACCACCCCTCACCCCTGAACCACACGACTCTCCACCACAACCTCACCCCTGAACCACAACCTCTCCACACACACCTCACCCCTGAACCACACACTCTCCACACACACCTCACCCCTGAACCACACACTCTCCACACACACCACCCTGACCACACTCTCCACACACCCCTCACCCCTGAACCACAACACTCTCCACCACCACACACACCTCACCCGTGAACCACACCCCTCCACACACACCTCACCCCTGAACCACACACTCTCCACACACACCTCACCCCTGACCACCCACTCTCCACACACTCACCTTCCCCTGAACCACACCTCTCCCCACACACACCCTCACCCGTGAACCACACACCTCCACACACACCTCACCCGTGAACCACACCCTCTCCACACACACCTCACCCGTGACACCACACACCTCCACCACACACACTCACCCGTGAACCACACACTCTCCACACACACCTCACCCCTGAAACCACACACTCTCCACACACACCTCACCCGTGAACCACACCTCTCCACACACACCGACCTCACCCCTAACCCCACACTCTCCACACACACCTCACCCTGAACCACACACTCCCCACACACACCTCACCCCTGAACCACACCCTCTCCACACCACCTCACCCCCTGAACCACACACTCTCCACACACACCTCACACCCTGAACCACACACTCTCCACACACACCTCACCCTGAACCCACACCCTCTCACACACACACCCTCACAAACCCTCACCCTGAACCACACACTCTCCACACACACCTCACACCGTGAACCACACACTCTCCACACAACCTCACCCTGAACCACCACTCTCCCACACACCTCACCCCTGAACCACACACTCTCCACACCACCCACCTCACCCCTGAAAATCCACACACCACACACCTCACCCGTGAACCACACACTCTCCACACACACCTCATCCGTGAACCACCACTCTCCACACACACTCCCCACCCTGAACCACACACTCTCCACACACACCTCACCCGTGAACCACACACTCTCCACACACACCCTCACCCCTGAACCACACACTCTCCACACACACCTCACCCCATGAACCACACACTCTCCACACACACCTCACCCGTGAACCACACACTCTCCACACACACCTCACCCGTGAACCACACACTCTCCACACACACTCACCCGTGAACACACACACTCTCCACACACACCTCACCCCTGAACCACACACTCTCCACACACACCTCACCCATGAACCACACACTCTCCACACACACCTCACCCCTGAACCCACCCCCCTCCCCGTGAACCACACACTCTCCACACACACACACCTCACCCGTGAACCACACACTCTCCACACACACCTCACCCATGAACCACACACTCTCCACACACACCTCACACCGTGAACCACACACTCTCCACACACACACACCTCACCCGTGAACCACACACTCTCCACACACACCTCACCCATGACCCCACACTCTCCAACCACCTCACCCGTGAACCACACCGCTCTCCACACACACCTCACCCATGAACCACACACTCTCCACACACACTTCACCCTGAACCACACACTCTCCACACACACCTCACACCCGTGAACCACCACTCTCCACACACACCTCACCCCTGAACCACCACCTATCCACACACACCTCACCCGTGACCCACCACACCTCTCCACACACACCTCACACCCGTGACCCACCACTCTCCACCACACACACACCTCACCCGTGAACCACACACTCTCCACCACACACCTCACCCGTGAACCCACACACTCACCACAACACACACACTCACCCGTGAACCACACACTCCCACACACACCTCACCCTTGAACCACACACTCTCCACACACACACCTCACCCGTGAACCACACACTCTCCACACACACCTCACCCGTGACCCACACACTCTCCACACACACCTCCCCGTGAACCACACACACTCTCCACCACACCTCACCCGTGACCCCCCACTCTCCCACACCCCTCACCTACCCTACCCCACCTCCCCCCCGCCCACCTCACCCTTGACACACACCACACTCTCCACACCACACACAACACACCTCACCCCCACTTGAACCACAACACTCCCCACACCCACCTCACCCGTACCCAAACACCACACTCTCCACACCCCCACACCTCACCGTGCCACCACAACTCTCCCACACCCCACACCTCACCCGTGAACCCCACACTCTCCCCACACACACACCTCCCTCCGAACCACACACTCTCCACACCACACACCTCAACCCGTGAACCACACATCTCCACCCACACCTCACCCGTGAAACCACACCTCTCCACCACACACACCTCAACCGTGACACACACTCTCCACACACACCTCACCCCTGAACCACACACTCTCCACACACACCTCACCCCTGACCCACACCTCCCAGAAGCTCCCAGAAGCTCCCCGAACCTCCCAGAAGCTTCCAGAACCTCCCCGAACCTCCCAGAACCTCCCCGAAGCTCCCCGTTCAGTTTGTTATTACTGACCACTCACCAGCCAGAGAATGCTTGAGTTCAGACTGATTTCTGGTGCAAGCGTTGTGTTCTTACGCTCTCTAACACCAGCTCTCAGCTCAGTGAGGAACAGAGATGTGGTCTTCCCTCGGGCCGGAGCTTGTTTTCCTCACCAGCTCTTCTCTTCAAATCATGACAAAATCTAATTTACAGCCTCTGCAAGAGCAGCGCTGGAGGTGTTTGTGAGAGAATGGAACACCTCGAGGATCAGAGACAGCCTTCATTCACTTGAGCAGGAGCAGGAGGAGGTGTGAGGAGACTCAGAGCTGAGCGAGCAGGAGGGTGTGAGGAGACTCAGAGCTCGATTAGGAGCAGGAGGAGGTGTGAGGAGACTCAGAGCTCGAGTAGGAGCAGGAGGAGGTGTGAGGAGACTCAGAGCTCGAGCAGGAGCAGGAGGAGGTGTGAGGAGACTCAGAGCTCGAGCAGGAAGCAGAGAGTGTGGGAGACTCAGAGGCAGGAGAGTGTTGAGGAGACTCAGAGCTCGAAGGAGCAGGAGGAGGTGTGAGGAACTCAGAGCTCAGAGCAGAGCAGAGGAGGTGAGGAGACTCAGAGAGGTGTGAGAACTCAGAGCTCGTATTAGGAGCAGAAGGTGTAGGAGACTCAGCTCGAGCAGGGCAGGAGGATCAGTGAGGAGACTCAGAGCTCGAGCAGAGGCAGGAGGAGGTGGGTGAGAGACCTCAGAGCTCGAGCAGGAGCAGGAGGAGGTGTGATGAGACTCAGAGCTCGAGCAGTGAGCAGGAGGAAAGTGTGAGGAGACTCAGAGCTCGAGCAGGAGCAGAGAAGGTGTGAGGAGACTCAGACTCGAGCAGGAGCAGGAGGAGGTGTGAGAGACTCAAGCTCGGGCAGGAGCATGATAGGTGGAGGAGATCGAGTACTCAGAGCTCGAGCAGGTGCAAGGAGGAGGTGTGAGGAGACTCAGAGCTCGAGCAGGAGCAGGAGGAGGTGTGAGGAGACTCAGAGCTCGAGCAGGAGCAGGAAGAGGTGTGAGGAGACTCAGAGCTCGAGCAGGAGCAGGAGGAGGTGTGAGGAGACTCAGAGCTCGAGCAGGAGCAGGAGGAGCAGTGAGGAGACTCAGAGCTCGAGCAGGAGCAGGAGAAGGTGTGAGGAGACTCAGAGCTCGAGCAGGAGCAGGAGGAGGTGTGAGGAGACTCAGAGCTCGAGCAGGAGCAGGAGGAGGTGTGAGGAGACTCAGAGCTCGAGCAGGAGCAGGAGGAGCAGTGAGGAGACTCAGAGCTCGAGCAGGAGCAGGAGGAGGTGTGAGGAGACTCAGAGCTCGAGCAGGAGCAGGAGGAGGTGTGAGGAGACTCAGAGCTCGAGCAGGAGCAGGAGGAGGTGTGAGAGGACTCAGAGCTCGAGCAGGAGCAGAAGGAAGTGTGAGGAGATTCAGAGCTCGAGCAGGAGCAGGAGGAGGTGTGAGGAGACTCAGAGCTCGAGCAGGAGCAGAAGGAAGTGTGAGGAGACTCAGAGCTCGATTAGGAGCAGGAGGAGGTGTGAGGAGATTCAGAGCTCAAGCAGGAGCAGGAGGAGGTGTGAGGAGACTCAGAGCTCGAGCAGGAGCAGAAGGAAGTGTGAGGAGACTCAGAGCTCGATTAGGAGCAGGAGGAGGTGTGAGGAGACTCAGAGCTCGATTAGGAGCAGAAGGAGGTGTGAGGAGACTCAGAGCTCAAATAGGAGCAGGAGGAGGTGTGAGGAGACTCAGAGCTCAAGCAGGAGCAGGAGGAGGTGTGAGGAGATTCAGAGCTCGAGCAGGAGCAGAAGGAAGTGTGAGGAGACTCAGAGCTCGATTAGGAGCAGGAGGAGGTGTGAGGAGACTCAGAGCTCGTTAGGAGGCAGAAGGAGGGTGAGGAGACTCAGAGCTCAAATAGGAGCAGGAGGAGGTGTGAGGAACTCAGAGCTCGAGCAGGAGGAGGTGTGAGGAACTCAGAGCTCGAGCAGGAGGAGGTGTGAGGAGACTCAGAGCAGGAGTAGGAGCAGGAGGAGGTGTGAGGAGACTCAGAGCAGGAGTAGGAGCAGGAGGAGGTGTGAGGAGATGTGTAGAGTAGAGCAATCTCACTCTTCTCTTGTGAGTGAGTGGAGAGCTCAGGAGATCCAGGTCGAGCGATTAGAGAGCCTCACGCAGGAGCGACACACACACGCAGGGGTTATTCTGAGAGCAGAGCTGCTCCAGACGGAGCGACGCCTCTGAGCCGCGAGACGCCCGTCTGTCTGTCACCGAACAGAGGATCTGTACCCCGCAGCTTCAAGAGCCTTAACGAAAACTGAAGTCTAAAAGAGGAAGCTGTCGTTCCACAAACAGGAAAGAGTCCGAATAAGAGAATCATTTCCTGCTGCCGCTGACAGCTGATCACAGGACTGATTTCCCTCGATAGCACTCACTCCAGAGACTCTTCCCTTTACCTTCCGCTCTCTCTCTCTC
>UELW01000276.1:0-58046 GCA_900490495.1 Danionella dracula | reverse complement strand
CAGCACATTTGGCGCAAAAAACTGGTACGATTTTTTTCTTCGTTACAGAAATCTTAGAACAGGACACCCAACTTCAAGGTAAGTTTTCCCCTCTGTCTCAATATTTTGACTGTCCCCTTAGACTCGACCTGGTCAACAACATGATCCTGACATCGTTTCTCTACTAATTTCAGAAACATTGACTCTGTCCCTGCTAAGTTCTATTAATTCTGTAAATAAGCCATGCTCCTTAACACAGCGCCTTGTTTCCATCTTTTATGACACTCAAACACCGCTTTCAACTCTGAATAGGAAGTAATACTTTTGCAAGATGTCACCCCAACATAAACATTCTTCCCCCCTTCTACAGCAGCCTCAGAAAACTCATCACAATCCTGATCTATAGAATTTCCAGACCGATGGAACATGTTGCTTACTTTCTCAGCAGCAACAGACTTGACTTCATGCAATAAGATGACAAATGGTGTTCAGGTCAATCGATGGAAAATCCCTGAGTTTGTAAATGGTCTTCTACTCAATGCATCTGCCACAATGCTCTTTGGACCCGTAATGTATTGAATGTCGAAGTCATATGGTGAAAATTTAGCCACCCAGCGCTGTTCACAAGCGTCTAACCTTGGTTTGGTAACAATGTCATTTCAGTGGATTTTTGTCAGTCCACACTGTAAACTTGTGCCCTGAAACCCATGACTAAACTTCTCACAAACGGCCCACTTCAACACCAGAAACTCTAGTTCAACGAGTTGAATGCAAATGTGATTGCCCGGCCACTGTGCTTCACTCACGGATTTGTGATAATACAGCACCAAGTCCACTTGTAGATGCAGCCTACATCTTTTTACTGACACAATTACAAAGTACTGGATCACAAAGATTCTTTGCATACTGTGGTTTAAGAACGTACAGGGATGGAATCACCCTCGGTTCGCCAACTGCGTGGGTATTGTCAAGCTGAATGAACCACTTAAAATTGGATCTTGTGCTCAATTTTTGTTGAAATACATTAAATAATTGTTGTGAAAATG
Organism: Danionella dracula; assembly: GCA_900490495.1. Lineage (NCBI taxonomy): Eukaryota > Metazoa > Chordata > Actinopteri > Cypriniformes > Danionidae > Danionella > Danionella dracula. Next base: position 57,021 of record UELW01000276.1, on the reverse strand, counting down.
AAATTGTATTGCATTGTGTCAAAATGTATAAATGTTATATTGTTGGTTTTTTAATTGTAATGGAATTATTTATTTGTGTATATACGATTTTGTTAATAATAAATCTTCACCTTTTGACCATACATGTCTTATTATTGTTCATATGATTTTGAATATGATCCTTAAACTATTTTTCTAACTGATATAACAGTTTTGAATCAGAAATGTAAAAAATCTAATGTTGAGTCAAAAATGTAACTCAAGGTGCTTGGTTAAAGTAACCCAGTGCTGGGTCAAAAACGACTCAACCCAATGCTGGGTTAAAATAAGTGTTGGGTCATATTTGACCCAACACTGGGTTACCAAAATAACCCAAATTGAGTTACTTTAACCAAGCCATTTTTTAGAGTGTAGCGGTGACCAGAATGCCGTGTATCTCTTGTCATCTTCATATAAAGGAACTTTTACAGTTCTCGCATTCAGAAATCGAAAGTCAGTGCAGAGCCTCAAATCTCCATTCTTCTTCCACACCAGTACCAACGGTGACGCATACTCGCTTGTCGACTTTTTGATCATATCCTTCTCCTCACTCTCATCTAACATACTCTTTAGCTTCTGATAGTGCGCAGGGGACAATCTTCGATATGGCAGACGAAAGGCCTGATCATCAGTCGGTCTGATGCGATGACAGAAACCTTTCGCTTCACCACAGTCCAGATTATTTTGAGAAAATAAGCACTCATACTTCTCAAACAAACCAAAGAGCTTAATTTTCTAGAAAGATGACACTTCACAACCACCAATGTCCACCACCAAAGTTTTAAAGCTAAAACAGTATATTGGCTTTCTCAAGCCAACATAATTAAGTAGTATCTGCTTAAGCTAAAAAGATGATTTCACTAATAATGTTATAAAAAATTATGCCTGGCTGAATACATTTTGACTTTTACATAATTTACAGAGAAAAAAAATCAAGTCTTATGACCTGTTTAAAAATTAAATGTTTCTGGTCAAATATTTTGGGATTTTTTACATTGTATGTTCAAGTAGATTCTGATTTAAAAACTATTTGTGTAATATTATTACCATACTTTTTAATGTAGATAACACGTATCATTTTATACAGTATTCATCGCTGGATAAATCAGATTGTTCAGATCTGCTCTCTTACCTTTCAGGAGCTCTTTCTGCATCGCGGGAACTCTCTTCGTGGGATCCTGAGCTGTCTGAATCTGTATCAGAGTCCGAGTCTGAACTAGAAGATTCTTGATCTTCAGGTTGAACGTCATTGTTGGGCTCTATTGGTAGTGCCTCAACTGGTTCAACCTGTCGAACATATCCATTTGCTGGTAAAACATCTGGATCTAATGGTATAAACATAGCAGTCCAAGACTCGCCTCCTGTCTCTATATCTACAGTCCAATCCCCAACACTCTGCTCAAGTAAATCCAGCAGCGGATTGTGTCCACCATCGCGCTCTAATGGAAACGCGTTCAATCGATGGATAGCACGATATACCGACGCTAAACTCCGAAAAAGGTCCACGTCCGTGTATCGCCGAGGAATGCGGATCTCTGGAAGACCCGTTACGATGTCACCGTGAACCACGTATGCATTAATGATTCTCCATCGGCCGGCGTTATAAAGAGCGATAATATTAATTATCTGATCCTCTTGTCCTGCGCGCACATCGCCTCGATCCATCTTCACGTTAGTCAAGTAAAAGTGTGGAAGTAATCAGAAGTTTCTCCAAACGAAAGCCGATTTCTCAGCAGCAAAAGACTTGACTTCATGCAATAAGATGACAAATGGTGTTCAGGTCAATCGATGGAAAATCCCTGAGTTTGTAAATGGTCTTCTACTCAATGCATCTGCCACAATGCTCTTTGGACCCGTAATGTATTGAATGTCAAAGTCGTATGGTGAAAATTTAGCCACCCATCGCTGTTCACAAGCGTCTAACCTTGGTTTGGTAACAATGTCATTTCAGTGGATTTTTGTCAGTCCACACTGTAAACTTGTGCCCTGAAACCCATGACTAAACTTCTCACAAACGGCCCACTTCAACACCAGAAACTCTAGTTCAACGAGTTGAATGCAAATGTGATTGCCCGGCCACTGTGCTTCCCTCACGGATTTGTGATAATACAGCACCAAGTCCACTTGTAGATGCAGCCTACATCTTTTTACTGACACAATTACAAAGTACTGGATCACAAAGATTCTTTGCATACTGTGGTTTAAGAACGTACAGGGATGGAATCACCCTCGGTTCGCCAACTGCGTGGGTATTGTCAAGCTGAATGAACCACTTAAAATTGGATCTTGTGCTCAATTTTTGTTGAAATACATTAAATAATTGTTGTGAAAATGAAATTGTATTGCATTGTGTCAAAATGTATAAATGTTATATTGTTGGTTTTTTAATTGTAATGGAATTATTTATTTGTGTATATACGATTTTGTTAATAATAAATCTTCACCTTTTGACCATACATGTCTTATTATTGTTCATATGATTTTGAATATGATCCTTAAACTATTTTTCTAACTGATATAACAGTTTTGAATCAGAAATGTAAAAAATCTAATGTTGAGTCAAAAATGTAACTCAAGGTGCTTGGTTAAAGTAACCCAGTGCTGGGTCAAAAACGACTCAACCCAATGCTGGGTTAAAATAAGTGTTGGGTCATATTTGACCCAACACTGGGTTACCAAAATAACCCAAATTGAGTTACTTTAACCAAGTCATTTTTTAGAGTGTAGCGGTGACCAGAATGCCGTGTATCTCTCGTCATCTTCATATAAAGGAACTTTTACAGTTCTCGCATTCAGAAATCGAAAGTCAGTGCAGAGCCTCAAATCTCCATTCTTCTTCCACACCAGTACCAACGGTGACGCATACTCGCTTGTCGACTTTTTGATCATATCCTTCTCCTCACTCTCATCTAACATACTCTTTAGCTTCTGATAGTGCGCAGGGGACAATCTTCGATATGGCAGACGGAAAGGCCTGATCATCAGTCGGTCTGCTGCGATGACAGAAACCTTTCGCTTCACCACAGTCCAGATTATTTTGAGAAAATAAGCACTCATACTTCTCAAACAAACCAAAGAGCTTAATTTTCTAGAAAGATGACACTTCACAACCACCAATGTCCACCACCAAAGTTTTAAAGCTAAAACAGTATATTGGCTTTCTCAAGCCAACATAATTAAGTAGTATCTGCTTAAGCTAAAAATGATTTCACTAATAATGTTACAAAAAATTATGCCTGGCTGAATACATTTTGACTTTTACATAATTTATAAAGAAAAAAAATCAAGTCTTATGACCTGTTTAAAAATTAAATGTTTCTGGTCAAATATTTTGGGATTTTTTACATTGTATGTTCAAGTAGATTCTGATTTAAAAACTATTTGTGTAATATTATTACCATACTTTTTAATGTAGATAACACGTATCATTTTATACAGTATTCATCGCTGGATAAATCAGATTGTTCAGATCTGCTCTCTTACCTTTCAGGAGCTCTTTCTGCATCGCGGGAACTCTCTTCGTGGGATCCTGAGCTGTCTGAATCTGTATCAGAGTCCGAGTCTGAACTAGAAGATTCTTGATCTTCAGGTTGAACGTCATTGTTGGGCTCTATTGGTAGTGCCTCAACTGGTTCAACCTGTCGAACATATCCATTTGCTGGTAAAACATCTGGATCTAATGGTATAAACATAGCAGTCCAAGACTCGCCTCCTGTCTCTATATCTACAGTCCAATCCCCAACACTCTGCTCAAGTAAATCCAGCAGCGGATTGTGTCCACCATCGCGCTCTAATGGAAACGCGTTCAATCGATGGATAGCACGATATACCGACGCTAAACTCCGAAAAAGGTCCACGTCCGTGTATCGCCGAGGAATGCGGATCTCTGGAAGACCCGTTACGATGTCACCGTGAACCACGTATGCATTAATGATTCTCCATCGGCCGGCGTTATAAAGAGCGATAATATTAATTATCTGATCCTCTTGTCCTGCGCGCACATCGCCTCGATCCATCTTCACGTTAGTCAAGTAAAAGTGTGGAAGTAATCAGAAGTTTCTCCAAACGAAAGCCGATCGCTGTGAAGAGCGCTCAACGCTGTCAGCTGTCAAGTAGTTGCTGTCACGTGACGAATTGTCGAATGTGACGTCGCGCGCGTGGTTTAAACAGTGAGATTCAAACTAAACCAACTCGCGCATTCAGTTAGCAGTCGCGCGCTCCCGGAGAGTTCTCTCGCTCCCAGCAGTCATGGAGGAATCAGACGAGCTCCGCCGCATTTCCTGAGGCATGGAGGTCCCTCGGGAGACACGGAGCCCGGTGTTCTGTACCCCCCCCCTCTCTTCCTCCTGTCAGATTTCGTTGAGCACGCTGTTGGTGATCTGCCTTGTCAATAAACACGAGTTGGAACGATAGTTGATTAATAAAATCACAACGTGTTTTATACTTTATTTTTAAATTATTTAATTCAATTATAAATTATTTTTTCTGTTTTGATTTTGAAATTATTTATAGTCTGTCTTTTGCAATGTATAGTTTGCAATTATTTAGCACAGACTACCTTAAAAAAATCTGCATTAGGTTGCATTTTAAGATTGCTTAATGTAGTAAATGGAAACATTGATTATTGTCAAAAGGTTTAAAAACTACTGCTTTTTGTGGTAGTCAAAAGTACTTATAAATTAGAATGTTTTAGCAACATGGATTTTTAGCTTTTGACTCTGTTGAGCACAACATCATCTTTAAAGCACTACAAAAATGTTGGATTTAAACCATTTTCCTGTTAATCAATAATACATTATTATTATTATTATTGTACAATATTAACAGTAGTTCTGTTAAACTGAAGTATGGCACAATCACCTCGTTTCTCCTTAACTCGTGTTATTAGTTAGGAATGCCCGATCTCTCTCTATCTTTTTCTTATTGCAACTCATTTTTAACATCTCACATTCTGCAGAGCTCTCTTAAAGCAGATAAACACTTTGTCATCAGTCCTCTGGCGTATGATACCACTCTTTTTCCTAAAGAATCGTCTCAAGTCTCTCTTGCTTTAGAAATAATTAGCTCTTTCTCAAAAGCCTCTGGCCTAAATCTTAATATCAGTAAAACATATTTAGGACTTTCATTGATCAAAACCTGTAAAACAAGTTGCACTTCTAAATTTTCCAAAATCATAAAGAAAACCAAAACAAAATGTAATTCCTGGCTCCAAAGAGATTTATCACTAAAAGGCAGAATTCTGCTCTCTAAGGCTGAAGGTCTGTCGAGACTCACATACACCTCTCTCTCAATATAATATACTAATATACTTCTGAACTTTTTTGTCTGATTTAGTTTCTTTTATTCAAAACACTTTTCTAAAAAAAATGTGAAAAAAGCTGTGGTAATTATTTTTATTTAGTCAAACATTTATGAAGTGGTATAGTTCAAATGAGTGAATTTTTGATGGCTTTTAGAAACTAGATTCAAACCATCAGCACACTTTGACTGAAATTCGATGCAGTGATGCTTCCTTTCCTTGGAAGGCACTGGGACAGCAGGGGACAGCAGTGGTTCTCCGGGCCACACAGGGTACTAAATAACTGTTTGATCCAAACACTTGCTTTTAAACTCAAATGAAGAAAGTTTTTGTACAAAAGGCAATGTGGGATATCTCGGAGGGGAGAAAACCGCTACGTCCCAACACACTACACTGCACCCTTAAAGTAGATAACAATTTTAACGTTAAACAAGTGTTAATTTTTCCACTACAGTTAAACATCATGGCGTTATTATAGATAGTGAACTGACATTTTAGAACCATATACCTTATAGACCGCCTTCTTTCACTTCAGGAACATTGCTAAAGTGTGGAACATGCTGTCTATCGTAGATGCAGCAAAATTAGTGGATGCTTTCATGACCTCAAGAATGGATTTTGTAACGCTCTGTTAGCCGGCAGCTCAGCCGCCACGCTACAAAAATTACAGTTAGTCAGCAGCTTGATTCTCTCAAAAACAAAGAAATATGACCACATTGCCCCGGTTTTTGCGCTCTTCATTTGCTTCCTGTACAATATTGCATTGACTATAAGATACTCCTCTACTTCCTGCTCTGCTGCTGTTCGGATGTAATCAGCTTTTCTTTTTTCTCACTTTTTTTGTTTTTAAATGTGTACGCTATTTTGAATGCTCTGAAAGCAAAACCTTGAATGCTCTGAAAGCAAAACCTAAAAGTTTGGATAAACAGAAAGGGTATTCTATAAGCAGTTCACATTCCTCGGGAAGAAAAACAGACTGATTCAGCTGGAGACACAGACGAGTGAAAATGCCATTTTAACCACTTCTGTGAACATTGTTGCCAACACAGCATATTGCTTCTTCAATAACTTCTTCAACGAACTGAAGTTTTGGAGATACAGCTACAAGCGCTTCGTTGTCAAAGGACAGTGGATTCTAAAGAACCGGACCTGGACAACTGGTGAGCTTGTTACAATTTCTCTGCATGTTATTCTGAACCCAGATCAGCGAGGAGAAAGTCCTGATCGACTGAAAACTGGCAATTTCAGAGAAATAGATGTAAAAGCTCTCTGTTTGGACTGGGCTCATCTGCAGCAATTCATCAGGAAGTGCAGCTGCGAAGCAGATTTGAAGCTTTAATAATGACTGTGGATACCGATCAATCTCAGCCTGTCAGTCAATAATTACAGAACACACACATTTCAGAAATCAGGGAATCAAGAAATAAGCAGCGTTCAACTCATGTCTCAGTGGAGAAAAAGACTCTGATTATTGGGGATTATATAATCCAGCATCTATGGAGCAAAACTATGGCGACATACTGTCTCCCTCATGCCACTGTCTTAGATATCAACAAAACGATAAGAGATATTCTGATCAAGCACAAGACAAAACAACTCATCATTCATGTGGGGAAAAATTATGTAAAGAAAAGACAATCAGAGCTGCTTAAGAAGAACTTTATGGAACTATTTGACACACTTGAAAGTCTCAAAATACAGTGTTTCATAAGTGGTCCGCTTCCGGAGAATGGCGCAAATATGTTCTGTTGGTTGCTTGGGCTCAACACATGGCTAAAAGACGCCTGTTTGTCAAGAGGTTTCTAGTATTGATCATTTTAATGTGTTCTGAAATCAGCCAGATTTTATCACTTCAGATGGGAGGCAGCTGAACAGATCTGTAACTAGAATGCGCACGGACAATATACTTTTCTCCCTCCGCTATCAGTCTGAAAGACACAAGAGCCATCAAATTAACTGTGGAAACACACCACCAAGGCCTTCGCCACCCACCCTGCAGACGTCACCACTGAATGAGGATTATCTGACCTCCGCTAGACATGATGAGGATCAACATTTGCATAACATCACCTCCCCCTCCTTTAGCAGAAAGCGTTCTGCGATCAAACCACCTGGATCAAAATCACCCCAACCCACCCTTACTCCACCCAACCAGCAGTGAGATAAACAGGACTTTCTGGCTTGAGACGGCAACCTTTGGGAATTTTTTCAAAACAGGAAGATGCCCTCAGTCCCTTTAGCTCTTACTTTATTAGCTAGAAATAGAAAAAGCAAGTAGAAGAAAAGGTCTGGTAGAAAAAAGAAATTGTGCAGACCAAACCTGATAAAAGTAAACTACAAGCCAGAGATCATCATATCTGAACCCACAGAAACAGGGTAAAAATAGGACAAACGTTAGGGCACTTAGAAACAAGGCACACCTTGTAAATGATTTCATTTTAACACATAACTTAGATTTTATGTTGCTAACTGAAACATGGCTGGATGATAGTTGTAGTGCAACCATTCTAAACGCGGCTGCACCAGAAAACTTCTTATATGGTCACGTCTCTCGTTCTGATAAGAAAGGAGGCGGAGTCTTAAGTTTGTACAAGAACGTTTTTGAATGCAAACAGGTCAATCTTGGTGGACTACACATCTTTTGAATATTTGAGTATAGCTTTAAAAGGCATCAAACGGGTACTTCTCACCATCTTATACAGGCATCCATAGTACACTGCAGGGTTTAGCGATGATTTCACTAAACTGTTCTCAGCCATCTCTTCGGAGTTTGACTCTTTTATCATCGCTGGGGATTTTAATATTCACGTGGACAAGCCCGATAATAATGCTGCCAAAGAATTAAACAACATTTTAAACACCTTCGACGTGACTCAACACGTACAGTGTGTCACACATTGTCACGGTCACACGCTGAACTTAGTAATGAGTAAGGGCTTAAGTATTTTATCCACCGTTGTGCAAGATGTTGCTCGGTCTAATCACTTCTGTGTTTTTGTCACTGCGACAATCTTCCATGTCAAAATGGCAAAATCAATTTCTGTTAGAATGAGACACATAATAGATAACATCAGTGAGATGTTTTTGCATGCCATATCTCAAACACCAAACATCACTGCTGGCACAGCAGACTTCCTTCTTGATGCATTTACTTCAAAAATTGCACCTATAACTGTCAAGAAGAAACCTGGGAGGCAAAAAACACCCTGGAGAAATTCAACAAAAGTTCAAAGTATGAAAAAACTTTGCAGGAAGGCTGAAAGAAGGTGGAGAAAATCCAAACTTGTCATCCACTACGACCTTTATAAAGAGAGTCTTCATGATTTTAATTCAGAATTAATCACAGCTGGGCAAGATTTTTTTCCAAACTTAATTAATATCAAACTCAACAATACTCAAACTCTCTTTGCAATGGTAGAGAGGTTAACCAACCCACCAAACCAAACTCCAAATGAGCTTCTGTCTGAGGATAAATGCAATGAGTTTGCTTCATTTTTCATCAATAAAATCATTAACATCAGAAAAGGCATTAGTGCTTCCCCCTGCAGGGCTGGGAATATACATCCTCAGCTTCCACTGTCAATGTGCACCTTTAATCGAATCGATAGCAAAACATTAATAGAGACGGTTCAGAGCCTTAGAAGATCAACATGTGATCTTGACACTCTACCAACAGTCTTTTTAAAAATGGTTCTTAAGAGTCTAGAAAAGGACCTTTTAAAAGTTTTAAACCGCAATGGTAAAGCCGCTACTGAAAAAGACAAGGTTAGACAATACTGTACTGAGTAACTACAGGCCCATCTCATATCTCCCTTTCATTAGTAAAATTATGGAAAAGATTGTGGCAAAACAACTGATTGAATTCCTGACCCAAAATGAATACATGGATTGTTATCAGTCGGGTTTCAGAGGTCATCACAGCCCAGAGACAGCACTACTGGTGATAGTTAATGACGTCCGGTTAAACACCGATTCAGGAAAGTGACTGTCCTAGTTCAACTCGATCTGAGCGCTGCCTTCGACACAGTTGACCACAAAATCCTTCTCGATAGACTAGAAAACTGTGTCGGTCTTTCAGGGACTGTGATAAAATGGTGGAGATCATACTTGGAAGGAAGATGTTTCTATGTAAGCATAGGTGATTACATGTATAAGTGGACTGCAGTGTCTTGTGGAGTACCTCAAGGCTCAATTCTTGCTCCTTTACCATTTAACCTGTAAATGCTTCCACTGGGCCAAATTATGAGAAGGAACCAGATATACCATAGTTATGCTGATGATACACAAGTTTATCTAGCTATCTCCCCGAATGACTACAACTCCAAAAACTTTCTCTGAAGAGATTAAAAACTAGATACAAAACAACTTTCTTCAAATAAACAAGGACAAAACTGAAGTCATTGCATTCGGAAGCAAAAGAGAGGTCGTTAAGGCTAACACGTATCTCAATGCCAAGGGCCTGATAGCTACTAATCATGTCATTAATTTGGGCATGATTCTGGACTCTGATCTTAGTTTAAACAGCCATGTCAAAGCAATGACCAAATCAGCTTACTACCATCTTAGAAACATTGCAAGAAAAATGCAACAGAGAAACCTGATTCATGCTTTCATCTCCATCAGGCTGGACTTCTGTAATCTCTTCTCACCGATCTTCCCAAAAAGACCATTAAACAGCTACAGTTTGTTCAGAATGCAGCGGCTCAAATTCTAACCAAAACTAGAAAGTCAATTAAGTATCTATACTGGCTGCCGTTCTTTTTCAGAATAGATTTTAAAGTTCCAGCTGCTCGTATATAAGTCCAAACAAAACTAAGCACCTAAATACAGACAATATCAGTGAATACAAACCACACAGAGAGCTGAGATCCCTCAGATCAAATGAATTAGATCTACCCAGAGTAAATTCTACTCAGGGTAAATACTCTTTTAATTACCCTGCGGCCCACAGATGGAACCAGCTTTCAGAGGAGACTAAGGGTGCCAACACTTTAGTCACGTGTAATTCCAGGTTAAAGACTCACCTGTTTAGTTGTGCTTTTGTCGACCGAGCACCAACGTCCGAACAACTATTTTATCTCTGCACTTTACCCTCTTAATCTGTTTTAATCAATGTTTTTACATTTTCAGTTTTAATCACTATGATTTTATGTCTTTTTATGTATGGTTTTATTAAATGTGCTTTCGTTTAATTCTTTGTTTCAAATGTAAAGCACTTTGAATTACCTTGTGTACGAAAACGCTGCTCCACTCTACCTGAGCAGTCTCCTCTCACGATATATTCCAGCTCGCTCTCTTCGATCACAAGAAGCAGGACTACTGATTTTTCTGCAGATTTGTAAATCCACCAGAGGGGGAAGTTCTCATATAGAGCCCTGAAGCTCTGGAAAAAAACTCCCGGATGTTGTCCGAAGCTCAGGTACGCTCACAAAGTTCAAAACTAAATTAAAAACATACCTGTTTAACCTAGCATTCAAATAATTATCTCCTGGTATTTGTCAAAACGGATCTGGTGTCTGAGCTCTATAAACATACAAACTGTTTGAAAAAACAATGTGGTTCAATGTTCCTCTCTAACCTCTCCTCATCATTTATCTCTCCTCCTGCAGCTGATGCTGATCACCTGTTTGTTGTCTGTGTTACAGTTTTCTAACCGTTGTTTTTTCATTTGTAATTTTCTGTTTTGTCTTTGTTTGTTTTGTTTTGTTTTTTCAGGTGCTGTCTGCTGAACTTTTCGTCGATGGATCTTGAGTTTGTATTTTCTTTTTGCTGGGGAGGTGACTAGCACCTGCCTCAGTCAGCGAGGCTCCCAGGGGCCTCACAGAGGGAACTCCTAATGACCTGATCCTCACGAGGACTTTGAGAAGCTGCTTTGAAAGTAGTTATGCCACGTCATCACGCGTGGCGTGTGGGAGAACTGAACTCTTTTCTTTTCTATTGTTTTATTAAAAACATATTCTAATAATAAATACAACACTCTCTGTATTGATAATATTTATTTATGTATTTATGTGCGTCTTCTTGAAAAATGAATCGTATTACATAGAGCGCTCACTTGTTTGGGTCCCAAAGACACCTGCTTCTGCCCGAGCACAGTGGATTGTGGGTAATATCAGCTGGTGGTTGAGATTAATTGATCTGCACTTCAGAATCGAACTGGAAAAGGTACACATACAGGCGCCGCTCTGACCCTTTTTATGTACACTAAGGTTTGGGATACACTAATACTCCTTTTGCACCCATAAAAGTGTGAATACTTTGGGACGTAAGGCAGGTTTCTCTTTAACTGTTTACCTGCCAAACAAACAACTCTTTTTGGATAGACACCAACAAAATGAGCAGCTGAATATTCCCTTCTTTTCTTTCTTTGACCTCTTTCTTTTAATGCATCAGCCAGGTTACAGGTTTTAGAGATTGGTGATGAACGTTGCTTCTGAGACGATTCTTTGAAGAATTTGAAAAACGTTGAATGTTTGTTGGATGATGAAACGTTGGATTGTTTAGCTGTAGCAGTGTGGACGAACGAGGTTTCCTTATGAAGGTTTCTGAACCTCGTCGCCAATAAAATGAACACATTTTTAACACTATTCCTGATTTCAACAACAGATCACGTTTGGAATTGCTTGTATTATTTGGGAATTATTTTGTTTTTGTAAGATTTTATCACTGAATATTTTTTTTCTGGCTTTGGAATTTATGTGAAAGTTTTAAAGGTACAAGAAAAGTAAACATTATGTAGAACAATAGCCCAAATATAATAATAAGAATGTAAAAAATAATAATACAAATAATACATGTAAATAATTAGCTTTATTAACATTTTTAATAAAATAGATAGGTAATTTAAGGTAGATTTTCAACTCTAATTTTCAAAACTCTGACATTGACTTAAATGTGTTTTTTAGTACTTTTTCTGTTATTAAAGGTCTAAGATTGCTTTATCTGTTTAAAATTTCACTCTGAGAAACACTTGTTTCCCTCTACTGGACAGAAGTAGAGCTTCAAACCATCTACAGTCCCTTGTGCATAAATAAATTCTTACTGATTATAATAGGATATATTCTTTATTAATAACTATAAATTTGAGCAATGATAATTAGAATCAAATATTTTTTAAATCATTCAAAACTTTACAAAACTCAACAACTTTTTAAAAATCTTTGTCGAAGCAAATTTTACTCCTTCAAATGGTAACTCTGACATTGATTTTATTGTTATTTTTTAAAACAACAATTGTTATTTTTGTGTTTGAATTTTACACTTACAACCCTCTATTTCTCTCTACTGGACGTGTAGAGGTAGTGCATTCATTTGTAACATCTTACTGTAGTAGTAAGGTCCCTTCTACATAGTTTATATTAAGATATGTTCTTTATTATTCATTATATACATTTGAAAAAGCATATTTATAATAACATTTTAAAAATTATTCAAAACTACCAAAACAATCTTATATTAAAGCTGCAAGCAGCGTTGGGAGGCTCTCGCATGATGTGTCTGCTGGAGCAAAGGCACCGCCCTTGCTCTTTAAAGTGTTTTCACTTGTGTTTGTCAAGAGCTAGAAACAATGAGAAAATGCACTTTAAAAAGTACCGTACAATACAAAGCTTTAAATGTAAAGTTGATCTATATTGTTACACAAACAACTCTTATAAAAACAAGAGTTGGTGTTATAAGATTAGCACAACATTAGCATATACGTCTGTTCAGAATCACAAGATTATCACGCTTCATTTTTTAATGTACATTGGATGGAGATGTGGGAGATACAGCCACAAATATACACAGGCAGTAGGGGGCGCTATAAGTGTATCGTCAGCGTAGCAACTTGGTCAGAATGGTAAGCTCGTAATTCCGAAATTTTGGATAGGGTTACAGCTATCATCTAGCCATGTTTCAGTTAGCAACACAAAATCTAAGTTATGTGTTAAAATAAAATCATTTACGAGGTGCGCCTTGTTTCTAAGTGACCTAACATTTAGAAGTGCTATTTTTACTCTGTTTTCTGTGGGTTCAGATATGATGGTCTCTGGCTTACAGTTTATTTTAATCAGGTTTGGTCTGCTTGATTTCTGATTTCTACCAGACCTTTTCTTCCACTTGTTTTGTCTATTTCTAGCAAGCTTTATCTGTATCGCTAATAAAGTAAGAGCTACAGGGGCTGAGGACATTTGCCTGTTTTGAAAACATTCCCCAAGGTCGCCGTCTTGAGGCAGAATGCCCTGTTTTATCTCACTGCTGGTTGGGTGGAGTAAGGCTGGGTTGGGGGTGACATAATATGTCACAATATGAGCCGGAAACCTACAAGATTCGTTCTTTCCCCGAGTCCTCCGGGTCCTTTCGTTCTTCTGTCATGTGACTCTCCTTAATATTAACCAAATGCAGTTTGAGCCGGAAACCTACAAGATTCGTTCTTTCCCCGAGTCCTCCGGGTCCTTTCGTTCTTTTGTCATTAATGATGAGCGTGTTATGCTTGGAAAACCAGAAGAATGTTGCGCCATTGAACGAATCCCTCCCCAACACGATTTGTTCCTACGGAGTCACATTAAAGAGTTGTTCAAAAAGAACGAATCGTTCATGAACGACACATAACTAGAGTACTGCTCCAGCTTCACAAAATAAAGAGCGTCACACTTGCATTTGCTTTATGTGGGACAAAGTGATCACGTGACCATCAGCGAGTTCACTGATTGTCATTTTGAAATAGTATGTAGAGATTAGAGCGTAGCTTTCCATAGTCCTCACCAACATTCCCTATTCGGGGAACGGGGGTTTAGTTTTGCTTTAAATAAATGTATTCATAGTAAACAATTTTAAAGCCAAATATACAAATGTTTTCACACTGTATGTCAGAATAGATAAAGTCATGTTCTAAACAGAACATATACAGGCTCAAAATGAACCGCTGTTTATATTGTGAATTCAAAAACAAATATATTCGCTGCATTTTATTCCATTTGAAACAGTTTGAAAAATTTATGAAAATGTATCAATCACAGCTGATTTCATCTAGAAATCACATGTTGTAAAAGAGGACTCTTTGGGCTGATCTTGAAAAGAAAAGAAAGAAATAAAGCATCGTATAATTTATCATAGTTTTTCTGCGTGTATATCGTGTTGTTTTGCAAATGTTGTCTGTACTGCAGCAATTCTGTGTCTGTATTTTTTTTAATAAACTGTTTTTTATAAAGCTACTCTTAGATGGACATTCCTTTTCTGTATTGAATTCTGCCGCAAAATAAATAAATGCATGCATTTTTTTGGAATAGATGATATGTGTGTCATTACGCCTTCCATTGAATTACTGAGTAGTAAAAATAGCTCAGATGATGTTCTGTGCACTCTAAAAAATATGAGTTTGATTTGACTTGAATATTTTTGTGGTGTGGGTCTTACAAAAGTATTCCTCCTGCTTCTGAAACTTCCATGGTTTCGAAACTTCCATTGTGTTGAAACTTCTGGTGCTGACTTTACCACAAATGAACACAGGAAGTAAAAAATGTGTGTTCAACCTGATCATAATGTGTTAGATCTGGCCACAGACATTCTGTATAAAAACGAGTCAACCCATAGACTCTTGCTCTTCTCCTAATCAACTCGCACATACTCAGCATTTACGTGTGAAGGAAAACAGTTTCTGAACTTCATTTTGTCTTGGCTCTACAAATAGAGTTTTGTAACCTATACCTTTGTTTTGTACTACTTTCAAATATTATTGCAACTGACTCATAAAATAATTCTTTTTTTTCTCTAAATTCAACTGATTGAGTGAGTTTTTTTCTCAATGCATATTATGATCGACAAAATTTTACTGTTGTAAGAAAACATGTTAGAGAAAAAATTGTCTCTTTTGAAACATGTTTGCAGTGTTTTGTTGACATTGTATTGTAATTGTTTATTACTGTATTTTGAAAATGAGTTTTGTTTACAATGGATGATTTTGAGAATGAAATTAACTGATTTACCAACTGTATTTTAAACTGAGTCTGTGTGTTTAGAGTTAAGCAAACCTGTCATAGCAATTGAGACAAAAAATCTTGAATAAGACATAAAATAATTTAATTTTAAAACAATTACACAACTGTCATTGATTTTGTTTTGATCAATTAAATATTTCTCATCTGCTAAGCTTGTCTCCTAGCTATCCTGTAGAATAAAGACCTGTAAAAGGACCAGAAATATACAGAGAAAAAGCAGTTTGACACATAAAATTTCTTTAATTTTTTATTGAAATTCAATTAAAATCTTTTTAGACCAAATTAGTGGACAATTTCATGTCATTAATCGCATGATTTTGTGAAGCTTTCCACTCAGAGAGGCTCATCCAGGGACTACCCCTGAGAGGCCACGTAACTGCTCGCGGTTCAGGATCTAGTTGACCATCATTTCCATCAACTGAGCATCAAGGAGAGAGAAAGAAAGAGAGAGGGAGAGAGAGAGAGGGGAGAGAGAGAAAGATAGTCGCTCATCGATCTCTGACACTTATTACTGACAGCCACCATTTAATGGTTGGATCATCAATCTTCAGTATCATTGGAATCACCTTCTGAACAACCAGGTTGCAGAGAGTAAGCCCCTTCTGAAAGAAACACACTCGATGCTTTTTAATGATACAGCAGTAATCATCAGCATCTCAATGTATGACCAACAGGTCCTGAAGAGGAGCCTGCCCCCGCCCTTCTCACAGCCTCAGGGAGAACTTCTGTGGAGTCTTAGACCTTACTTCACTACGTCTCTACATGTGAATATACCCTGTGACAGTGTTCTATCAGAAGCTAGTTTCTCTAATCTCAGACTGCACAAGCAGCATCTTCAAAGATCCAAGCAGCTAATTTTCACTTAAACGCTATTGTTAAATTGTTCATTCTGAACTCAACTTGAAGATTAAACACAGAGATGACTCTTCACTCACCAGATGATATTCCAGAACACCTCGGCCTTATATGTTAACACGTCCTATCACAGGTGGAGTGAATCCTCAGACGTTTATAGATCATTACAGACAGAAGGTCCAGAAACCAGACAGTGATTAAGATGATGTGATCATGAAAGTCTCTTTCTTGAAACAGAATATTTCCTGTTTGACAAAAATAACCCACAGAGGCCCTGGGCCTGTGCAAGAAGATCACTGCACCGCAAGGGTGCAATAGAGGCGGTCCCTTCTGCCGACAGGGTAAGAGGGTTTTACAGGAAATAATTTTTAGTTTCCAAACACACAGGCAAGTTGCGTCCAATCCTCGACCTGCATCGTCTGAACGCTCATCTTCTGAGACATCACGTGTTGGTCAGGGTGGACAACATGGCGGTGGTGGCATATATCAATCGACAAGGAGGGATTGGCTCACCCTGTTGGTTGGCTCTCGCTCGCAGACTGCTCTTCTCAAGTCAGCTTTGGGGTCTAACTCTAGTTGCAGTCCATATCCCTGGCAGGTTGAATCAGACAACGAATGCATTGTCTCTCTGGAAACCACGGTCAGGAGAATGGCGACTCCATCCCCTGGCAGTCCAGCAAATCTGGAAACACTTTGAAATAAAACTTGGTAATGCTCGGTGCCGGCTGTTCTACGCCCTGACCCAGGGTCCTCTTGGGATAGATGCGCTGGCGCATTTCTGGCCCAGGAAGAAACGCCGATCTCTTACCCCTCCTGTGCAAGATCAGGGAGGAAGAGGCAGAGGTCCTAGTGGTGACACCTTATTGGCCCTACTGACCTTGGTTCGTAGAACTCTCAGAGCTCCCTCTACTAGAGACTGTTATGCTGGCAAGTGGGGTCGGTTCATCGACCGGTGTCACTCTTGCTAAGTTGACCCGAGCAGCTGCCCCGTTGTACTTGTGCTAATTTTCCATTAAGAGGGTTTGGATCGAGGATGGTCTCCATCCACCCTGAAGGTTTACATCACTGCAATTTTTGCCTATCACCTTCCAGTTGAAAGCAACATGTTGGAATAACACGAGGGGCCAGAAGGGTTAGACCCTGTAGGCCATCCCTAGTTCCCTCCTAGGAGCTTAAAAGACACTCATCTTGAGTGGTCTTCAGCATCTGCATCTCTTGAGCAATAGCTGTCAAGACATCTCAAAGCCTTTTTTTATTCTTGGAATCTGCTCCAGCTTCATCTGCTTCTCTTTGTCAGTCTTGAGCTTCTGATTACAGATTCTTTATGTGCTGCTTTCAACTGGCCAGTTTCCTCTGAAGGCTAGTCGTGTTTTCATCACTTCTCTTCAGGGTGGCTATCAGGGTGTGACTCAGGTTTGCAGTGAGTTTTGCGAGCTCTTTGTGGTTGTAGCTTCGCATCGGGTCATTCGTCATAAGGTTAGAGAGTTCTTCATCTAACTGGTTCTGTGATTGATTTTGTTTTTTCTGCTCAGGCTGTATTGATGTTGCAGTTCTTAAATAATAGGCATTTAATTCAAGATTAATATGGCTAATAATGTCAAGTATTACAATATGATCTAGCTTTGCTAAGTTAAGATGCTAATGAAGTTTACCCAAAGTGTAAAATTCTTGAAATGATACTCAGGCCATGGAAGAGTAAATAAAAGAAGCAATAGTTTTCAAGAGGTAACCTTTCGTGGAAGAGCTTGGCCTCCCGTGCCCGGAGTCACAAAAGATTCAGCCGGTAGTCCCTCATAGAGTCCACACGTATGGACAGAATGTAGTACTCCGCTTACTCTACTACGCCTGTTGGGACGAGAGGGCCCTAAAAGCTGAAGGTTATCTCCAGGGGCAAAACAGCGCATATGTCGCTAAGAATGCCCAACCCAACCTGGACAACCTTTCATGTATATAAGACAATGCTAACACCACCTAGCATGGCTGAAGAGACTTATTCAACGCTAAGGGAAGTAGGTTGTTCCCGGACGATTTTAACATTGGTTTGGTGTGGCAGCTGGACGCATAGGAAGAGCGTGGGACGACAGGCAGAATCTGGACATCCCCAGAGCGCCTATTAGGTAGCTACGTGGGAGCTTTTCTGGGAGGGGTTTCGCTTAAGTGTGGGAGGGCCAGAGGCCCGATTCGTGTCCACCGGGGGCGCTCTCGAGCTGCTGGGGGGTGTCCACGAGCCACCTACGCTCCCACCTACCATCCAGGTTAACGCACGAACTTTGGTTTCGCTCGACGTGGCGCCGTCACCTGATTAGTCGACCCGCCTATATCCCACCGAGTGACCCAAAAAGCGTTAAAGAGAATCCCACCTGCCATCCCGACCGACGCGGGGGGCGGTCCCGACCACGAAACCACTACGTGTCCCTGCCTTGGCCTATTTAGCGCGGGTCGTCGCATTTGACCTTTGACCCGCCGTCCACGGAACTCCTATGCATCCCCCCTGCGGCCTATTTAGCGCCGCCGATCTTCTCTGAGCTCCATGGGAAGGGTCAGGAAAAGCCTACGGCTCCCACTTGCAATCCCTTTTAACTCGAGACTGTTGGTTAACCGTTTGGTGGATCACCATGGGCCCTCGGGTTGTCCACGAAACACCTATGGGTCCCACCTGCAACCTATTTGACACACATTTTTTTTTTCCTCCCGGGTGACTCCACCATGGGGGCGGGGGTGGTCCACGAAACACCTATGGGTCCCACCTGCAACCTATTTGACACAACTTTTTAATTTTTTCCGTGTGACCCACCAAGCGGTGGGTTGGCTCGGGAGGGATCCACAAACAGCCTATCATCCCACCTACAGCCTAATTTATGGTAAAAGTGAACCGTCGAGAATTTTGAGAAAACAACCAGTGGGCGCGTGTCCAGAGGGCCCGCGGGAAAAAAATCATGTTTTAAAATTTGGAAAACGCAACGTCCACAAACAACCTACTTTTTTTTTAATGGAATAGGTTGCACGTGGGATGTTGATTTCTCGGCTCCGGAAAGAGATTTAGAGACGGGACCACCGCTCCTCTGACCGTCGGGAGATTCCGATTCAATGCTGCGAGTTGGAAAACGTTTAAAAAAATTTCGATTTCGGCCATCCGTTTCAGTTATTACGGCCCCGTCTCAGTTTTCACGTCACTTTTTTGACCTTCTCCGATCCGGACGAAACTCGCAGCGTTGACTCGGCATCCCGCGCCGAGGAGGGAAGCGCAAATTTGGTGGCAAAATTCCACCCACGAGCTGAGATACCGACGTCCATTCTGCAGCCTATCCCATTCAAAAATGACTAGGGGTTTCGTGAACGTGTGCGGTTTCGATAGAACGCAGCGTCAAAAAAACACCAAATTCGGTGAACGGGTGGTCAGGTGGCCCCTGACCCTCGGCCACGAGTTTGGTGCGGGTACCTTTCAAGATGGCCCCCGAAACCACTTTAAAGCATGCAGACTCGTCAAAAATGTGGCAATACCACCGTCGTCCCAGTCAGCGCGTCTGGGGGGTGTGCCGACTCACCGTGTAAAGTTTCGCGGCGGTACGATTCGGTTCGACACCCGTTCGGTGTCGTTACCGAGAAGCACCTACGTCGTTTAGGCTACATTTGGGACCTCGCCTGTGAAGGGCAGCAAGGTCGTAGGGGCCCCAAATTCGACTCGTATGCTCTGCTGGGGTCCTCGACAAGGGCCCCCGAGTTTGGTGGCCCTACCACCTTCCTGACCGTTTATGTCCCTTTTCGATCCCAAAATCTGCAGAGAGTCTCTGGGTTAACGCTCGCAGGAGGACTCTTTGCAAAAGTTGATGAAAACAGCTCGTTAAGGCCCCCTGAGGGTCCTGCGACTAACGCTCCTAATATGTCGTTCGGGAGCCCCAAAGGACTCGGCGTGCAAAATTCGGGGCCCCTGCAACTTCGGAGCCCGTTCCGCAAAGGCTCCCACTTGCCATGCCACCCCATTCGTTTTCATAGGTGTTATTTGGACAAAGGGAGCTCGAAAAAGTCCCAACGCTCCGAAATTGTCGTCAGAGTATCGGGACGATGCCCCGAGACGGCGTGCAAAGTTTAAAGAAGTTTGGAAAAATTCTGCGAGCTTGAAGATATTTAGAAATAATTTTCCATTGAGGCCTAAAAAGTCATATGAAAAAAATCATAAAAAATCAAAGAAAAGAGATAGAGACTCCGTTCCATGACTGTTAGAATCAGGGTGAAATTCTCATGAAGGATGACTATTTTCATGTCACTGCGTGCTTCGGAAGCACTTTAGATCCTGCGTTTTGTGGTGTCGCAAGCCAGGCCTATGGAGGACTAAAAAATCATATGAAAAAAATCATAAAAAAATCAACGGAAAGAGATAGAGATTCCGTTCCAAGACTGTTAGAATCAGGGCGGAATTTCAGTCGACATACTCTATTTTCATGCACTTGAGTGATTTGGAAGTCGTGTCAACCCCAGAATTTAGACGTTTCCATTGACTTCTATGGAGGCCTAAAAAGTCATATGAAAAAAATCATAAAAAAATCAACGAAAAGAGATAGAGACTCTGTTCTATGACTGTTAGAATCAGGGTGAAATTCTCATGAAGGATGACTATTTTCATGTCTCTGGGTGCTTCGGAAGCACTTTAGATCATGCGTTTTGTGGTGTCGCAAGCCAGGCCTATGGAGGTCTAAAAAGTCATATGAAAAAAATCATAAAAAATCAACGGAAAGAGATAGAGACTCCGTTCCACCACTGTTAGAATCAGGGTGAAATTCTCATGAAGGATGACTATTTTCATGTCTCTGGGTGCTTCGGAAGCACTTTAGATCCTGCGTTTTGTGGTGTCGCAAGCCAGGCCTATGGAGGTCTAAAAAGTCATATGAAAAAAATCATAAAAAATCAACGGAAAGAGATAGAGACTCCGTTCCAAGACTGTTAGAATCAGGGTGGAATTTCAGTCGACATACTCTATTTTCATGCACTTGAGTGATTTGGAAGTCGTGTCAACCCCAGAATTTAGACGTTTCCATTGACTTCTATGGAGGCCTAAAAAGTTATATGAAAAAATCATAAAAAATCAACAAAAAAAGATAGAGACTCCGTTCCAAGACTGTTAGAATCAGGGTGGAATTTCAGTCGACATACTCTATTTTCATGCACTTGAGTGATTTGGAAGTCGTGTCAACCCCAGAATTTAGACGTTTCCATTGACTTCTATGGAGGCCTAAAAAGTCATATGAAAAAAATCATAAAAAAATCAACGAAAAGAGATAGAGACTCCGTTCTATGACTGTTAGAATCAGGGTGAAATTCTCATGAAGGATGACTATTTTCATGTCTCTGGGTGCTTCGGAAGCACTTTAGATCATGCGTTTTGTGGTGTCGCAAGCCAGGCCTATGGAGGTCTAAAAAGTCATATGAAAAAAATCATAAAAAATCAACGGAAAGAGATAGAGACTCTGTTCCAAGACTGTTAGAATCAGGGTGGAATTTCAGTCGACATACTCTATTTTCATGCACTTGAGTGATTTGGAAGTCGTGTCAACCCCAGAATTTAGACGTTTCCATTGACTTCTATGGAGGCCTAAAAAGTTATATGAAAAAAATCATAAAAAATCAACGGAAAGAGATAGAGACTCCGTTCTGAGACTGTTAGAATCAGGGTGGAATTTCAGTCGACATACTCTATTTTCATGCACTTGAGTGATTTGGAAGTCGTGTCAACCCCAGAATTTAGACGTTTCCATTGACTTCTATGGAGGCCTAAAAAGTTATATGAAAATAATCATAAAAAATCAACGAAAAGAGATAGAGACTCCGTTCCACGACTGTTAGAATCAGGGTGAAATTCTCATGAAGGATGACTATTTTCATGTCTCTGGGTGCTTCGGAAGCACTTTAGATCCTGCGTTTTGTGGTGTCGCAAGCCAGGCCTATGGAGGTCTAAAAAGTCATATGAAAAAAATCATAAAAAATCAACGGAAAGAGATAGAGACTCCGTTCCACCACTGTTAGAATCAGGGTGAAATTCTCATGAAGGATGACTATTTTCATGTCTCTGGGTGCTTCGGAAGCACTTTAGATCCTGCGTTTTGTGGTGTCGCAAGCCAGGCCTATGGAGGTCTAAAAAGTCATATGAAAAAAATCATAAAAAATCAACGGAAAGAGATAGAGACTCTGTTCCAAGACTGTTAGAATCAGGGTGGAATTTCAGTCGACATACTCTATTTTCATGCACTTGAGTGATTTGGAAGTCGTGTCAACCCCAGAATTTAGACGTTTCCATTGACTTCTATGGAGGCCTAAAAAGTTATATGAAAAAATCATAAAAAATCAACAAAAAAAGATAGAGACTCCGTTCCAAGACTGTTAGAATCAGGGTGGAATTTCAGTCGACATACTCTATTTTCATGCACTTGAGTGATTTGGAAGTCGTGTCAACCCCAGAATTTAGACGTTTCCATTGACTTCTATGGAGGCCTAAAAAGTCATATGAAAAAAATCATAAAAAATCAACGGAAAGAGATAGAGACTCCGTTCCACCACTGTTAGAATCAGGGTGAAATTCTCATGAAGGATGACTATTTTCATGTCTCTGGGTGCTTCGGAAGCACTTTAGATCCTGCGTTTTGTGGTGTCGCAAGCCAGGCCTATGGAGGTCTAAAAAGTCATATGAAAAAAATCATAAAAAATCAACGGAAAGAGATAGAGACTCCGTTCTGAGACTGTTAGAATCAGGGTGGAATTTCAGTCGACATACTCTATTTTCATGCACTTGAGTGATTTGGAAGTCGTGTCAACCCCAGAATTTAGACGTTTCCATTGACTTCTATGGAGGCCTAAAAAGTTATATGAAAAAATCATAAAAAATCAACAAAAAAAGATAGAGACTCCGTTCCAAGACTGTTAGAATCAGGGTGGAATTTCAGTCGACATACTCTATTTTCATGCACTTGAGTGATTTGGAAGTCGTGTCAACCCCAGAATTTAGACGTTTCCATTGACTTCTATGGAGGCCTAAAAAGTCATATGAAAAAAATCATAAAAAAATCAACGAAAAGAGATAGAGACTCCGTTCTATGACTGTTAGAATCAGGGTGAAATTCTCATGAAGGATGACTATTTTCATGTCTCTGGGTGCTTCGGAAGCACTTTAGATCATGCGTTTTGTGGTGTCGCAAGCCAGGCCTATGGAGGTCTAAAAAGTCATATGAAAAAAATCATAAAAAATCAACGGAAAGAGATAGAGACTCTGTTCCAAGACTGTTAGAATCAGGGTGGAATTTCAGTCGACATACTCTATTTTTATGCACTTGAGTGATTTGGAAGTCGTGTCAACCCCAGAATTTAGACGTTTCCATTGACTTCTATGGAGGCCTAAAAAGTTATATGAAAAAAATCATAAAAAATCAACGGAAAGAGATAGAGACTCCGTTCTGAGACTGTTAGAATCAGGGTGGAATTTCAGTCGACATACTCTATTTTCATGCACTTGAGTGATTTGGAAGTCGTGTCAACCCCAGAATTTAGACGTTTCCCTTGACTTCTATGGAGGCCTAAAAAGTTATATGAAAAAAAATCATAAAAAATCAACGGAAAGAGATAGAGACTCCGTTTTGAGACTGTTAGAATCAGGGCGGAATTTCAGTCGACATACTCTATTTTCATGCACTTGAGTGATTTGGAAGTCGTGTCAACCCCAGAATTTAGACGTTTCCATTGACTTCTATGGAGGCCTAAAAAGTTATATGAAAATAATCATAAAAAATCAACGAAAAGAGATAGAGACTCCGTTCCACGACTGTTAGAATCAGGGTGAAATTCTCATGAAGGATGACTATTTTCATGTCTCTGGGTGCTTCGGAAGCACTTTAGATCCTGCGTTTTGTGGTGTCGCAAGCCAGGCCTATGGAGGTCTAAAAAGTCATATGAAAAAAATCATAAAAAATCAACGGAAAGAGATAGAGACTCCGTTCCACCACTGTTAGAATCAGGGTGAAATTCTCATGAAGGATGACTATTTTCATGTCTCTGGGTGCTTCGGAAGCACTTTAGATCCTGCGTTTTGTGGTGTCGCAAGCCAGGCCTATGGAGGTCTAAAAAGTCATATGAAAAAAATCATAAAAAATCAACGGAAAGAGATAGAGACTCCGTTCCAAGACTGTTAGAATCAGGGTGGAATTTCAGTCGACATACTCTATTTTCATGCACTTGAGTGATTTGGAAGTCGTGTCAACCCCAGAATTTAGACGTTTCCATTGACTTCTATGGAGGCCTAAAAAGTCATATGAAAAAAATCATTAAAAAATCAACGAAAAGAGATAGAGACTCCGCTCCAAGACTGTTAGAATCAGGGTGGAATTCTCATGAAGATTGACTATTTTCATAGGCCTGGGTCTTCAGGGAGCACTTCCAAGACTTCGAGATTTGATTTTTCTACCAATTATTGCTCAAGCCCAAAACATCTAAGTGAATGTTTGATTTTTTTTTCTATTTAAAATCTTTTCTCCACTCAGACTGGCCCTCTGAGTCCTCTCCATTAGTTTTTTCCCCAAACTTAACAAGAAAACTTCCTTTGACATATGGAATATTTCCAGTCGACCACCTGTCACCTATTTCGCGGTCAAATAGGTTGCAGATGGGACATTGCACCTATTATGGCCAAAATAGAGGGAAATGCATGTTTTTTGGAGAAACAAACTACTCCACGTGCCTCCGGCAACCCTTTCCACTAGATCCGAGCTTTGAACCGCCCAAATACGGGATGTCCGGCAAACACCTATTTGGTTCGAATGGGTTGGGATGGCACGTGGGATGTCCGTTTCTTGGCCCCCGAGTGGACTTTTGACCTAAAACATGCCCTACTGTCTAAGTTAGGCTCCAACCAGCCTAGGGTGCGAGTTCGGTCCAGATCGGAGAAAGTCGAAAATCCGGTCGCTAAAAACTCCAAGGGTTACTTACCCTTCCTTATAGGTTTTTGCGACGAAAATTTCGACTTCCTCCGATCGGGATCAAACTCGCACCCTAGGCTGGATGGAGCCTAACTTAGACAGGAGTCCAGGGCCCAGGTCAAAATTCCACTCGGGGGCCGAGATAACGACGTCCCACGTACCATCCCAACCCATTGAAACAAAATAGGTGTTTCGTGGACGTGAGATTTTTGGGTTTTCGAAGGAGCGGACCCTCTCTGGGAGATCCCTAGAGGCACGTGAAATAGTTTTTTTCCTGAATTTAAACACCTTTCACTCATTTTTGGCCTAAAACATGATGAATCCCACCTGTCACCTATTGACTGCTAAATAGGTTACATGTGGTCGTAAAGGAATTTTCCATCACAGTCGAGGCAATAATCTTTAAAAATTGGGTAAAATTGAAAGTTTGTTGAGACACAAACTACTCTGCCCATCTCTGGTGACCACCCTGACTTGGCATATGCTTTGAAACACCCAAATACGGGATGTCCAGCAAACACCTATTTGGTCCAAATGGGTTGGGATAGTACGTGGGATGTTCGTTTCTCGGCCCCTGAGTGGAATTTTGACCTGAAACTCGCGCGGGGGTCAAAGTTAGGGTCTCGCAAGTCTATGATGTGAGTTCCATTCGAATTGGAGAAAGTTAAAAAATTGGTGCTAAATAGGTGACAGGTGGGATGGTAGGTGGTTCGTGGACCACCCCCCCACACCCTCAGACCACCCCTTGGTCCAACAGAGGAAAAAAGTTTTTTGCACTAAATAGGTGACAGGTGGGATGGTAGGTGGTTCGTGGACCACCCCCCACACCCTCAGACCACCCCTTGGTCCAACGGAGGAAAAAAAAAATTTGCACTAAATAGGTGACAGGTGGGATGGTAGGTGGTTCGTGGACCACCCCCCCACACCCTCAGACCACCCCTTGGTCCAACAGAGGAAAAAAGTTTTTTGCACTAAATAGGTGACAGGTTGGATGGTAGGTGGTTCGTGGACCACCCCCCCACAACCTCAGACCACCCCTTCGTCCAACGGAGGAAAAATTTTTTTTTGCACTAAATAGGTGACAGGTGGGATGGTAGGTGGTTCGTGGACCACTCCCCCACACCCTCAGACCACCCCTTGGTCCAACAGAGGAAAAAAAAAATTTGCACTAAATAGGTGACAGGTGGGATGGTAGGTGGTTCGTGGACATCCCTCCCCACCCCAGTACCACACAACACATACCAGTAAGCCACAGGATGCTTGTAGGCCACCGACTATGTGGGATGACTATAATTTGCCATGATTTTAGAGGCTACGTGGGACGATAGGATGTTTGTGGACATGCTCTCCACCGTTTCGGATGCTGCGTGACACTTTGAGATGTTCCCATACCAAATAACACCTATCCGGAGGCTACGTGGAATGATAAGATGATCGTGGACTAAGGCGTCACTCTTTGGGTTGCTACGTGGGATGCTGCTGCTAGTTTGCGGATGCTACATGGACGATAGGCTGTTCGTAGGAGAGTTTCGTCCCACCCCAGATCCAACTTCTGTACACTCATTCATTGTATAGGGGTGGCAGGATGATCGCCGCCTTGTGGATATGGCCGGTATACAGGGAAAAAGCTCATATTTTCGAGGGGCCCCAGCCGGGTCCTTGGGGGTGCGGAACCCGAAGCGTCGTCATTTCACGCGTCAGGTCGGACCCCCGGTCGAGACGGTGACCGTCGAAAGTTCCCTAAAAATCATCCAGGGGGCAGCGCGCAAGCGTTTTCGAACAGCCTAGATAGGACGTACACCTACAGCCTACTAGGAGGTTCGTGTCCAGTGCTCTAACCGGTGCTCTAATGGGTGCCATTAAGTAAGATTAGTTATTTTAGCCATTTAGTAAGACCTAAGTGACATTGTTATATCGCCTCAAAGTGAGGACATCTCAGACCACTATCTTGTAACTTGTGCTATGCATACTATAAACATTAGCAGTAGCATTCAACGCTACCAACTAGGGAGAAATATAAACCAAAATACTAAAGAAGCATTTATAAGAAACCTACCAGACATTACTCAACTTTCTAGTGTACCTACAGATGAAAATGAACTTGAAACAATCACCTACAGTTTGAATAATATTCTCGCTAGCACCCTAGACACTGTAGCCCCGCTTAAATCAAAACAAGTCAGAGATAGACAGGCCACAGTCTGATGATAATACAAAGGTGCTAAAAAGACAAACCAGAACCTATGAGCGTAAATGGAAAACAACTAGATTGGAAGTTTTCAAAATTGCCTGGAAAGAGCGCATGTCTAAATATAGACTAGCACTAAAAACTGCAAGAACTAACTACTATCACAAATTAATAGAAACAAATAAAAAATAACCCACGCCTCTTATTTGAAACAATGGCTAATCTACTACACAGTCAAACAGATTCAAATAACTTTTAGCGGCAATGATTTTTGGAATTATTTCTCAAATAAAATTACCTCTATTAGATCAAAATTACTAAAACTTATATTCAATCTAAGCAGCGTAACTCAAATTATATGCCTTTGACTCACTTGCTGCAAAATTTTTCAAATATTGACCTGAAAGAACTGCTAAAAATAATCACAGCATCTAAATCAACAACATGCTCTCTAGATCCTGTACCAACAAAATTACTGAAAGAATTTATACAAATAGCTCAAGAACCATTTCTAAATATTATAAACTCATCTCTATCGCTAGGTTACGTTCCCAAACAGCTAAAACATGCAGTAATTAAACCACTAATCAAGAAAACGCACCTGGATCCTACTGAGTTATCCAACTATAGGCCAATCTCTAACCTTCTGTTCTTGTCCAAAATATTAGAGAAAGTTGTTATAGCACAGCTCAGCTCCTTCTTACAAAAGAGCACCTGTTATGAAGATCTTCAATCTGGATTCAGAGCGCATCACAGCACAGAGACTGCGCTGGTTAAAACTTCAAACGATCTATTACTTGATTGGGATTAAGGGAATATCTCTCTTCTAGTTTTGCTAGATCTCAGTGCAGCCTTCGATACGATAGATCACAGGATTCTCCTCGAGAGAGACTAGAGAACGATGCAGCCATCCTTGACCAGGCTCTAAGATGGTTTAACTCTTACCTCTCTGACCGGAGTCGGTTTGTTCATGTAAATGGCGAATCATCGGAGAAAATAGCAGTAGAGTATGGAGTTCCTCAAGGATCCGTTTTGGGACCCATCCTATTCTCAATACACATGCTGCCCCTTGGCAAAATTTATTAGAAGACATGAGGTTAGTTTTCATTGCTATGCAGACGACACCCAGCTCTATATCTCAGCATAACCTAACGACCCTTTAAAGCTAAATAAGATCTCAGAATGTGTCGCTGATATCAATGATTGGATTAATGAAAATTTCCTTATGCTACATCCCGATAAAACAGAAATATTACTTATTGGCTCTAAAAAGCAATTACATAATCTCTCTGTTTTACATATGGAACTGGGGGGACACACTGTTAATTTTTCCACTACAGTTAAAAATCTTGGCATTATTATAGATAGTGAACTGACGTTTAAGAACCACATCTCTTATGTTACTAAGACTGCTTTATTTCACCTCAGGAATATTGCTAAAGTGCGGAACATGCTGTCTATCGTAGATGCAGAAAAATTAGTGCATGCTTTCATGACCTCCAGAATGGATTATTGTAATGCTCTGTTAGCCGGCTGTTCGGCCGCCATGCTACAAAAATTACAGTTAGTCCAGAACGCAGCAGCTAGAGTTCTCACAAGAACAAAGAAATATGATCACATTACACCGGTTTTGTGCTCTCTTCATTGGCTTCCTCTACAATATCCGCATTGACTACAAGATACTGCTCCTTGCCTTTAAGGCGCTGAATGGCTTGGCTCCGGCCTACCTGAGCAGTCTCCTCTCACGATATATTCCAGCTCGCTCTCTCTGATCACAAGAAGCAGGACTATTGATTGCACCGAAGGTTAGTAAATCCACAAGAGGTGGGAGAGGGTTCTCATATACAGCCCCGAAGCTCTGGAATAAACTCCCGGATGTTGTCCGCAGCTCAGCTACGCTCACAGATTTCAAAACTAAATTAAAAATATATCTGTTTAATCTGGCATTCGAATAATTATCTCTTGGTATTTGTCTAAACAGATCTGGTGTCTGAGAACCATATACATACAAACTGTTTGAAAAAACAATGAGGTTCAATATTCCTCTCTAACCTATCCTCATCATTTATCTCTCCTCCTGCAGCTGATGCTGATCACATGTTTGTTGTCTGTGTTACAGTTTTCTAACCGTTGTTTCTCCATTTGTTAGTTCCTGTTTTGTCTTTGTTTGTTCTGTTTTTTGTTTTTTCAGGTCCTGTCCGGCGAACCGTTCGTCGATGGATTTTAAGTTTGTATATTCTTTATGCTGGGGAGGTGATTAGCGCCTGCCTCAGTCAGCGAGAGTCCCCTCACAGAGGGAACTCCTGTTTACTCTACCTGATCCTCACGAGGACTTTGTGAAGCTGCTTTGAAAGCAATTGCTAAAGAAGCGCTATATAAAATCTGATTGATTGATTAAACTCAATCAAAACAGAAAACCTTCTGAAAAAAATTTAAGAAGAAAACAAAAGTCTGCACCCGAAAACAACACAGAAGAGGTTCTACAGCTGCTAATGAAAGAGCTTCTCACGTACAAAGATGAAAAGAGGGAATATGGAGGATACAACTAAGACTCCTCCTGACTAGAGGCGGAGCATTGGATCAAAGACGTTCTGGCATTCCTCATCACCTAGATCCATGCTTTAGAACCAACCTCTCAAACCATTGAAAAGCTCACAAGCAAGAACAAGAATGAACTAGAATCTAAAACGGACCTGAAAACTTCCATGCTTTCAGAACAAAGAGACTCTAAAACAAGGCTTGCTGACACCAGCAAAGAGCCAGAAAGCACAAACCAACTCAAAAATCAATTCCTTGAAGAAGACGAAGAAGCAAGCAGCAAGACCAAAGAACCCTCAAAAATCAAACTGCTGAGTCACAACCAAGTCAAGTGTCACTCCACACTTTAAATTCTTAATGCCAGACACCG
The DNA here is from genome assembly GCA_900490495.1 of Danionella dracula. Taxonomy (NCBI): domain Eukaryota; kingdom Metazoa; phylum Chordata; class Actinopteri; order Cypriniformes; family Danionidae; genus Danionella; species Danionella dracula. Next base: position 26,822 of record UELW01000276.1, on the reverse strand, counting down.
ATTCTAACACTCAACAAGCAACAGGGACTCAAAGACTCAAATACACTCTCAAGCAGCCTGGACAAGTAGAAGATCCCAAGAACAAAAGAACAACTGCTCCTGTCAAGTCCAGTGCCTGGCACGATGGAACATGGGAACCCAAAGCCCACCCACCCGACCTAAACCAAGCTGCTGTAAAACACCTGCAAGACATTGTGAGATCCACGACCCTTGCCACCACCCCAATTAGAAAATCCAAGACAGATGAAGGCCTAAATGATGGCACAAACACAACGCTGCCATCTAGCCCAACAAAACGTGTTGTGGACAGAAATCTACCAAACTCAAAGGTCTACGTCAAATCATGTCAAACCAAAGAAACCTAAGACAAGCTCAATCCTGCAGCTCCAATTCCCAAACCACATGCTGCATCTGGAGCACAAACTCATCGGACATACTATCGACACAACTGCGCACAAAATCATGGTTCATCAGTGCCAGAGGGGGGTGAGACCATCATATGCTTAGAATGCAGCATGCTCAGAAGAACACAGAGAAAAAACAACCTCAGAAGCTCTAAAGAAACGAAGGTGCATGTCACAAACGTACAAGAACCAGAGAAGTATATCCGAGGATGTCCAGTCTGCTGTCAAACCCAATTGGCAAATAAACACAAAAGCTCCACTAGAGGAGGGAGTTGAGACAGACTGATAGAAAACCACACATAGATATCCTCAAATCCTTAGAGCCCACTACTCAAGCTTTTTTTTTAGTATTATTTGTTTTCCCTTCAATATCCACTAGATGATCGAGATTAGCCTCACATAGCCTTACATCCCTCGAGCAGTAAGTAACTAGAAACCCTCAACACTCTCCTAGATCATCAGTGTGATTAAATTTTCTTATTTTCTATCCTCTTTTTCGAACTTTTACTACTAGCCGTGTCCATAACCACAAACCATAGAAGTGAATGGGATCGGTATGCAACACCTAGATGTGTTTATCTCTGAATGCTAATTATATTGTTATTCCAGTGATCAACACTGAAGACTCAATATTAAAGCCAAGTGCGCATGGACATTAGCTTTAGCTTTTTAACTGAGTCGGTGTGTTTAGTTTAGCAAACCTGTCATAGCAGTTGTGAAAAAGAAATTGTATAGAAGGAACTAAATAATTGAATTGTGAATCTAAAAAACATAATTGCCATTGATTTTATTTTTCTCAATTAAACATTTATCTTTTGCTAAGCTCGTCTCCTCGCCATCCTGTAGAATAAACATCTGTAACAGGTCAAGAAATATACAGAGTTAAAGCAGTTTGACACTTAAAATATATTTCATTCTTTGTTTTTGGTCCAATTCAAATTTGAATCAAGACCAAATTAGTGGACAATTTCATGTCATCAATCCTATGATTTTGTGAAGCTTTCCACTCAGAGAGGCTCGTTCAGGAACTGCCCCTGAGAGGCCACGTAACTGCTCGCGGTTCAGGATCTAGTTGACCATCAACTCCATCAACTGAGCATCAAGGAGAGAGAAAGAGAGAGATATGCATCAGCATAAATTATGCCCATGAATTATCGATTTGCTCAACGGTCTCTGAACAAAGTAAATACTGACACTCACCATTTAATGGTTGGATCGTCAATCTTCAGCATCATTGGAATCACCTCCTGAACAACCAGGTTGCAGAGAGAGGAAGCCCCTTCTGAAAGAAACACACTCGATGCTCTTTAATGATACAGCAGTAATCATCAGCATCTCAATGTATGACCAACAGAAGAGGAGCCTGCCCTCGCCCTCCTCACAGCCTCAGGAAGAACTTCTGTGGAGTCCTAGACCTTAATTCAGCACCTCATACCACAACCTTTACCTCCCACCTTTGAGCTGCACTGATCTACCTCTTCTTGCTGCAGCAGCTCTGAGGGTCAGTCAGTTTTAAAAAAGCAGCCATCGCTGTAATAAAACAAAGACTCGTGTGAGCACACAAGCATACAGCTGCTGCTGAGAGAAGATGTTAGCTGGTGTTTCTCGAACCTCTGAGGTGAACCAGAGGTGCTCCAGGATCTCCTCCAGCGTCAGTCCATCCTCTGGTCTGTGCTTCAGACACTTACTGACCAAATCCTTACACTGTTCACACAGACAGAAGAAAACATTTAGAAACATTTCATTAAATTGTTCATTCTGAACTCAACTTGAAGATTAAACACAGAGATGACTCTTCACTCACGAGATGATATTCCAGAACACCTCGGCCTCATATGTCCACACGTCCTATCACAGGTGGAGTGAATCCTCAGACGTTTATAGATCATTACAGACAGAAGGTCCAGAAACCAGACGATGATTAGGATGATGTGATCTTGAAAGTCTCTGGTGCCCGGAACAGAATATTTTCTGTTGAACAAAAATAATTGTTTATAAAAATTTTGATTTTAATTAACACCTAAACAATGTTGCAATAATCGAGCCGCTTTAAGTATATTACTATTTCTTTTCTAATTTAATATTTTGCCTCAGCCCTTCAAACCAGTTTATTTACATTTAACGTTCTAAAAAAAATATTTACAATTGATTTATATTTAAATAGAGACATACTCCAGACATAAAATGTGGTATTTTGAACTATATATTTGAACAATAGCAATTCCCTAATTTTAACAAAACAATATACTTTATGCATGTACAGCTTAAAATATTAAAGGTGCCATATCGTACCCTTTTTAAAGTATGTATAAGAAATAGTTGACTGAACCCGTAACAGCTTTCAAAATGTAGTATTTATCATGAAAAAACGTTTTTGAATCTGCTCATATGATGTTGCTCATATGATTTTGAATCTGCTCAACTGAACTAACCGTGTATCTCATGTTCCTCCTACTGACATGCTTCCACACTGCCCCCCTGCTGGGTTTTTCTTTTTTCTGATGATTGCATTTTTTTAGTACGCTACATAAACATTTTTGCTCGGGACATCCACAAAATACACTTTCCTTTTTACTGTTGAAAAATAAAATTCCACAAACATGTATTAATCACTCGGAATCTTAACTGTGTTTTTGATGAAGGAACAATACTAAAACAGGCCAAAAAATGTCTGAACAGTAGAGAATATATGATGCAGCAGCTTTAACAGTCTTAAACACAAGATAACAACAATTATGTAAAAGAAAATAATAATAATAATTACTATTATAAATGATTGTCAAACATAACTCACCTCACCATGCTTTTGTGAAGAAACAAAGACTCGTGTGAGCACACAAGCATACAGCTGTGACTGGGAGAAGATGTTAGCTGGTGTTTCTCGAACCTCTGAGGTGAGCCAGAGGTGCTCCAGGATCTCCTCCAGCGTCAGTCCTTCCTCTGGTCTGTGCTTCAGACACTTACTGACCAAATCCTTACACTGTTCACACAGACAGAAGAAAACATTTAGAAACATTTCTAACAGCGCTCCAAAAACATGTTTGTATGTGGCGAATTAAAGTGAAGAACTTTATTAAAGACACCGCCCCAATTTAAGTCTCATTTAGAAAGCCTGTGATCAACGGTCTCTACGTGTGAATATACCCTGTGACAGTGTTCTGCCAGAAGCTAAACTCTCTAATCTCAGACTGCAAAAACAGCATCTTCAAAGATCCAAGCAGCTAATGTTCACTTAAACGCTATTGTTAAATTGTTCATTCTGAACTCAACTTGAAGATTAAACACAGAGATGACTCTTCACTCACGAGATGATATTCCAGAACACCTCGGCCTCATATGTCCACACGTCCTATCACAGGTGGAGTGAATCCTCAGACGTTTATAGATCATTACAGACAGAAGGTCCATAAACCAGACGATGATTAGGATGATGTGATCTTGAAATTTTCTGGTGCCCGGAACAGAATATTTTTTGTTGAACAAAAATAACTGTTTATTATAATTGTGATTTTAATTATTACCTAAATAATTTTGCAATAATCGAGCAGCTTTAAGTATAGTACTATTTCTTCTCTAAATTAATAATTTTGCCTCAGCCCTTCAAACCAATTTATTTACATTTAACGTTCTAAACTAAATATTTACATTTGATTGACATTTCAATAGAGACATACTCCAGACATAAAATCTGCTATTTTGAACTATATATTTGAACAATAGCAATTCCCTCATTTTAACAAATCAATATAATTTATGCATGTACAGCTTAAAATATTAAAGGTGCCATATCGTACCCCTTTCAATGTATGTAATAAGAAATAGTAGACTGAACTCGTACAGTCTTCAGAATGTAGTATTTATCATGAAAAATGTTTTTGAATCTGCTCATATGATTGTGCTCAACTGAACTAACCGTGTACCCCATGTTCCTCCTACTGACATGCTTCCACACTGCCCCCCTGCTGGGTTTTTCTTTTTTCTGATGAACACATTTTTTAAATACGCTACATAAACATTTTTCCCATGACAACTAAAAATGCACTTTCTTTTAACTGTTGAAAAATAAAATTCCACAAACATGTATTAACCACTCGGAATTTAAACTGTAATGTGATGAAGGAACAATACTAAAACAGGCAAAAAACAATAGAGAATACATGATGCAGCACCTTTAACAGTCTTAAACACAAAATAACAACAATTATGTAAAACAAAATACTAATAATTATAAATGACTGTCAACATAACTCACCTCATAATGCTTTCGTATGGCTCATGTTAATTCTTCTAAGCTCTCAGTTCAATTAACTTTTCCTCTTCTTCAGTTCGCCGCCATCAGAGCTGTCAGAAGATATTCTTTTGCTTTAATGCGTTTTCTTGCATCTGTCTGTCCAGATTCTTTATTATCGCTTGTTGAATTGTGTTTGATGCCAATGAGTACAGGTTCTTCACCATCACTGAATGAACAGTTTTTGAGGCCATAATGCTATTGTTCTCCATTGGCGGATAAATCAGACTCTTCTGATCTTCTCCTCTTTGGCTCTTCACCATCTGAACTGTCAGATTATATTATGCTTTTTTTCAAGCTTTCTCTTGAATGTTTGTTGAAGCCAGAAAGTCCAGGCTGATCATCATCACTGGATGAACTGTACTTGAGGCCCGAAGGTCCAGGTTCTTCATCATCACTCAAATCAATGATTTATTTTTAAGGCCAGAAGTTCTAGGCTCTTCATCATCATTGGATGAAATTTTTTTGAGGCCACATGGTCCAGAGTGTTCTTCATTGCATGAATCAGACTCTTCTGATCTTCTCCTCTTCTGCTCTTCAACGTCTGAGCGGTCAGAGGAATTCCTTTTTCTTTTAATGACGCTTTTGCATTGGTCTGTCCAGGTTCTTTTTCATCGCTGGATGAACAGTGTTTTAGACCAGAAGGTCCTGGCTCTTCATGATCACTTGATGAATCAGACTTTTCTGATCTTATCCTCTTCGCCATCTGAGCTGTCAGATGAATTCCATTTTCTTTTAATGCCTCTTCTTGCATCTGTCTTTCCAAGTTCTTTTTCATCACTGGAAAACTGGTGTTTTACACTAGAAGTTCCATGTTCTTCATCATAACTAGATGAATGTTTTTTGAGGCCAGGTGGTCCAGGCTGTTCTTCATCGCTGGATGAATCAGACTTTTCTGATCTTATCCTCTTCGACTCTTCGCCATCTGAGCTGTCAGAAGATTTCCTTTTTCCTTTAATAACTCTTCTTGCAGCTGTCTGTCCAGGTTCTTTTTCACAGATGGATGAACGGTGTTTTAGACCGGAAGTTAAAGGTTCTTCATTATCACTGGATGAATCAGACTTTTCTAATCTTATTTTCGTTGACTCTTCACTGTCTGAGCTGTCAGAAGAATTCCTTTTTCTTTTAATGCCTCTTCTTGCATCTGTCTTTCCAGGTTTTTTTACATCGCTGGAAAAATGGTGCTTTACACTAGAAGTTCCATGTTCTTCATCATCGCTAGATAAACGTTTTTTGAAGCCAGAGTGTTCAGGCTGTTTTTCATCGCTGGATGAATCTGACGGTTCTGATCTCATCCTCTTTGGCTCTTCACCGTCTGAACTGTCAGATGACATTCTCTTTCTTTTCAAACATTCTCTTGAATTGTTGTTGAAGCCAGAAGGTCTAAGCTGCTCATCATCACTGGATGAAATGTATTTGAGGCCAGAAGATCCAAGTTCTTCATAATCACTGGATGAACGTTTTTTGAAGCCAGATGGTCCAGGCTGTTCTTCATCGCTGGATGAATCAGACTTTTCTGATCCTCTCCTCTTTGGCTCTTCACCATCTGAGCTGTCAGAAGATTTCCTTTTTCCTTTAATGACTCTTCTTGCAGCTGTCTGTCCAGGTTCGTTTTCATCGCTGGATGAACGGTGTTTTAGAACAGAAGGTCCAGGTTCTTCATTATCACTTGATGAATCAGACTTTTCTGATCTTATCCTCTTCGGCTCTTCGCCATCTGAGCTGTCAGAAGAATTCCATTTTTTTTTAATGCCTCTTCTTGCATCTGTCTTTCCAAGCTCTTTTTGATCGCTGGAAAACTGGTGTTTTACACTAGAAGTTCCATGTTCTTCATCATCACTAGATGAATGTTTTTTGAGGCCAGATGGTCCAGGCTGCTCTTCATCGCTGGATGAATCAGACTTTTCTGATCTTCTCCTCTTTGGCTCTTCCCTGTCTGAGCTGTCAGAAGATATTTTTCTTTTAAAGCCTTTTCTTGAGTGGCTGTTGAGGCCAGAAGGTCCAGGCTGCTCATCATAGCAGGATGAATGTTCTTTGAGACCAGAAGGTCCAGGCTGCTCATCATAGCTGGATGAATGGTCATTGAGACTAGAAGTTTCAGGCTGCTCATCACTGTAAAAGAATTATCATGAGGCTTGTAAGTTTTATTTAAAATAAAAGTTCTTATGAAATATTCAGAGTATTTTACCAATAAAGTAAAGAAAAACAATTCCCTATTTTTAAGCAAATGTGTGTATTTCTTACTTAATTTGAGGAACCAATTAGACTCAAATATTTTACTAAAATATACTCTATATTTTTTTAAGAGAAGTGATTCAGTTATCTGGTTTTGATTGAGTCAGCTTTATGGTCAGACTAGGTGCGTTGTGGAGTAGGGCAATTCCTTGACTTACTCAAACAACTCGATTACAAAAAATGATAGAGGCAGAAATTCTCTTCTAATTCCTTTTACAAAGTACCAAGATGGCGGCGCGTGTACAAGCAGCGGCTTCTCTCTCCCGACGAAATGGTGTTTTCGTGTGTTTTACCATGTGAGACTTCGCATTTTTGTACATTTTGTACGTCTACGTTGCGCTTATCTGTCTCAAAGCACACATACAGCCGTGAGTTTTTGCTTGGCGTCTCTTAAACAACACTTTTGGAGCTAAACTCCACACTTGCTGAAGATCTGCGGGACCTCGGTCTGATCCGGAGGTCTAAACCATCACCGACCCCCAGTGCTGCATCTCACCCACAGTGGAAGCGCCACAAGCGATGCGAAAGGAAACAAAAGAGGGGGAAGCGCGGAGGTATCCGGGCTAGGCTAGCACCTAACCCGCACAAACCAGCGATCTCTACCATCATACTGGCTAACGTACGTTCACTAGAAAACAAACTGGACTACGTTAACTTACTACGTTCGACACAGAAGACCATGAGAGACTGCTGTGTTTATGTATTTTAGAAAACATGGCTCAATAACAGCATTCCGGACCACGGTATTCAGCTCGACAAGCTAACATGCTATCGTGCAGATAGAGTTCTCGTCGAGGGAGGCAAGACTCGTAGCGGCAGGCTTTGTATTTACGTCAATGATGAGTGGTGCCGCGACACTGCTGTGGTCTGCAGATACTGTTCGCATCTGGTGGAATTTATAGTTAATAAGTGCCAACCGTTCTATCTGCCGAGGGAATATACAGCCATACTACTTGTTGCTGTATAAATCCCTCCCAGTTCCAGCAACAAAGACAAGAGCGAGTTACTAAATGAACTGTATCAGCAAATTAGCAAGCAGCAAACTGCCCACCCTGATGCTTTTCTAATCGTGGCTGGGGAATTTAATCATGCAGACTTCAAGAGTGTGTCTCCGAAAGTATACCAACACATAGACTTTCCGACAAGGTGAAACAACACTCTGGACTTTGTTTACACTACCAAAAAAGGCGTTTACAAAGCTTTCCCCCTCCCCCATCTTGGCACCTCAGACCACATCACTGTTACGCTAAAGCCTGCATACAGACTGCTAGTCAAGGTTGCCAAACTGGTTAAAAAAGAAATTCAAGTGTGGCCAGAAGGGTCGTCAGAAGCACTTCAGGACTGTTTCAACACCACAGACTGGGACATGTTCAAACAGGTTGCCACATACAATAACACCACAGACCTCCAGGAGTACTCAGAGACTGTTACTGCTTATATCAGTAAGTGCAGTGATGATGTAACGATAACAAAAACCATCATCGTCCGAGCCAATCAAAAGCCGTGGTTAACAGGGGAAGTTCACAGACTTCTGAAAGCTCGGAACGCTGCCTTCAAGGCCGGAGATGAGAAGGGCCTGAAAACAGCTAGAGCCAACTTGTCCCGTGGCATCAGGGAGGCCAAGAGGAAGTACTCCAGGAGACTAGCCCATAGTTTTAGTGACAACAGGGATACTCGAAGCCTGTGAAACGTGTGTTGCAGGCTATGACGAAATTCTTTGCTGACAGAAATGTTAAAATTAAACATTTATTCTACACATTTTTACAGCATTGGAAAACGTTAAGAATGTTTGTCCTCCTATAAAAACCATATTAACACAAAAATATATTTACCTCCCTCATCTTTTTCCATTTTCAAAATTTTTTGGAAAAAGCTCCAGGGAGCCACTAGGACAGTGCTAAAGAGCTGCATGCGGCTCCAGAGTTGCGGGATGCCGACCCCTGGTTTAGAACGACAAATCAAGCCAATGTTTCCCGAATGACCAGACAACTCTAACAAATGGGAGCGTGACCACATACAACACAATGGCACCTACCTACAGATTGTCATCAAAGGTCAATCAAGCACCTGGTCCATGTCCATTAAAGGTCTTTATTTTCTGTCATAGCTATAAACAGCAGAACAATCTTTTTGTGTATAAAAAGAGAGTGTAACCTTGTCTGGTTATGAGTCATACAGAACCATAGCTGCGGCACTCAGGGAAATAAAACAACAGCTGTACATCTAGGTCGCTTCCATTTTGAGATAATTTGCTCTACAATTTCAGTGAAGAGGAGATGGCCTAATAATATATGTATATTAGATATCGTGGTACATTCCACTCTACAAAAAAGCCAAGATAAAATAACAACTGCATCTGTAGGTGGCTTTGTTTTCAAAACATTTGACTCCAAAGTTTCAGTAAACAGTGGGCTTGGCCTAATTAATTTATGCATATTAGGTATCGTGTTACATTCTACTCTGCAAATAAGATAACGAGGTCCCTTCGTTTACAGGATATTTAATTTCAAAGTTTCAGTTTAAAGTATCATGTAAACATTCCATCATGTCACTATGAGCAACATAACCCAACCCCTGTGTCTCTACCTTGTTTTGTGTTTGAGAAATTGTGGGACCAATTTCTAGTTCATTTTCAATGGCAATGATAAGTCAATGGTGACCTTTGAGCAAGCAGGGCTGTCAATCAAAGCTCCTTAATTCCTTGCAGCGGTCTGAGCTGTTGCTATCGTAACCTTACTGACAGTTAAAACAAACAGAGATTTTTTCTTAAAACCTCACATAAAATAAAGAAAGATTTAAGCAAAACTATTAAAGCTTTCAAAATAATACTTTCACTACCAGAATCGGGTGGCTTTAATGAAGAACATACATCAAATTACTAAAGATAGTCAAAAAAATGAACGATTGGCAGCATGAATGAAGATTGGATTTCTCACGGAGGCTTAGTGGAATGTAACATTGCAGTGAATGGCAGATTTAGCTGCCCTCTTCATGGATGTGTTAATCAGAACGGACCACAAAAAAACAAAAAAAAATTCTGCCCGACCTGCTTCCTGACCCGCATGGTTTTCAAATGGTGAGCTCGCTGACTAGATTAGAGCTCTCTAGATACATAATATTATTTACGAATGCAATGTTTTTATTCGACCCTGTGTTGCAGAAGTGAGGTCCGTTGTGGAGCTGCGTGTGAGCGTAGTGGCATTCTGGGTAGTGAAGTGTGAGTGGCACGTGAGTGGTAGTGGATGAGTGAACGCAAGTGAAACACGAGAGGAAGATTAGAGCAAAAACAATGTGATCTATGATAGCCGGATCTGTGAGGAGACTTGGCTGCTGAATAAAACCACTGGAGCACCAAGAAAGAAGTTTACCTCTCATCATTACACAATCATATGATCCAGTTGACAACATTAATCATTTCACGTTGTGCTGCTTGTTACGTTGTGCTGCTGTATCAAGCCTTAAACAGCAGAATAGTAACACCTGCTTAAAGATTTCTTCAGCAGGTCAACTGAGAGAAGACTGATGAGACGGGAGAGAACACATGTTAACTTGCTTTTCTTTGTGCCGCCTGTAGTCTCACACTGGTTGATGTCGAATCAATTCCAGAAATTTCAGAATAAAACGTCATTTTACTAAGCCAAAGTTTGCTAACATTGTGTCTCTGAGTGCGTCAGGGAAAGCTTGTGTATTGAGCATGCAACATCTGGAGATGAAAAAATAACTCTTTCCTGAACAAACCACTCATCAATGTTTTATTTGAGGCAGGTAGCTGCATAGTCGAGTTTGATTGCGGTGTAAGTGTAATTTAAGAACTATGATCGTCCAACATCGTCCATAACCTTTATATTGCAATCACTTTTTAGCACTATTGTATTATCCGTGTCTGTGACTTATCTAGATTGCTCAGGAATTGTTTATTATGATTGATGGGGAACAAACATACGCCCCCCACTGAGACTCATGCACTTAAGGTCTGGGAACATCTTGATAAGTACATTTTGGTGTTATGTCAAGCTGACCATTTCTTGACTTCTTGAATATCTGTGGCTGGGTTCCTCCTTAGGGGGTGCATCCTAACAGTGTTAAAATCCAATGTAACACACTGCCTAGTTAGATTTTTGGAAGACTGCAGGTTTCAACATTAAAGCTTGTGATATTTCAAAAATCTCCTGGTCTTCAATTGTGAGTGTCCTACAAGGCATTTGTATTTCATAGAGATCTGTGTCTAGTATTATATAAATTACAAAAGTTTAATTGATATTTTTATTTCAAGCGACCTAACTGACCGCGACCCGAATATCATTAAAAATATTTTTGGATGGCTCGCAACTGCGGGTAAACAACTGCCGTGGAGTCGGCCTCCTTGCGTAAAAACTGTTGGTATTATCAGAACGAAAACACCACCATCTCTACTGTTTTAATATTTTATTTGTTTAGGAGGTGTAAAGATGGAGTTACATGAGGCTAAACTTTTTGCTTAAATACTGAGGTCAAAAGCTCTGCAGGTCTGAATTGACACAAGGGGTGCTAGGGCCTCAGGTTCGAGTCTCTTACTCGATACACATCTCTCACACTCTTTAACATACTTTCTGATGTCAACCTCCATTGTCTCCCAGAAAAATCTCTGTCTTGCCAACCAAAGAGTGACCCTGATCACCCGCTGGATCATGAACTCCCTTAAAGACAATTTTCTCAGCACATTTGGCACAAAAAACTGGTACGATTTTTTTCTTCGTTACAGAAATCTTAGAACAGGACACCCAACTTCAAGGTAAGTTTTCCCCTCTGTCTCAATATTTTGACTGTCCCCTTAGACTCGACCTGGTCAACAACATGATCCTGACATCGTTTCTCTACTAATTTCAGAAACATTGACTCTGTCCCTGCTAAGTTCTATTAATTCTGTAAATAAGCCATGCTCCTTAACACAGCGCCTTGTTTCTATCTTTTATGACACTCAAACACCGCTTTCAACTCTGAATAGGAAGTAATACTTTTGCAAGATGTCACCCCAACATAAACATTCTTCCCCCCTTCTACAGCAGCCTCAGAAAACTCATCACAATCCTGATCTATAGAATTTCCAGACCGATGGAACATGTTGCTTACTTTCTCAGCAGCAACAGACTTGACTTCATGCAATAAGATGACAAATGGTGTTCAGGTCAATCGATGGAAAATCCCTGAGTTTGTAAATGGTCTTCTACTCAATGCATCTGCCACAATGCTCTTTGGACCCGTAATGTATTGAATGTCAAAGTCGTATGGTGAAAATTTAGCCACCCATCGCTGTTCACAAGCGTCTAACCTTGGTTTGGTAACAATGTCATTTCAGTGGATTTTTGTCAGTCCACACTGTAAACTTGTGCCCTGAAACCCATGACTAAACTTCTCACAAACGGCCCACTTCAACACCAGAAAACTCTAGTTCAACGAGTTGAATGCAAATGTGATTGCCCGGCCACTGTGCTTCACTCACGGATTTGTGATAATACAGCACCAAGTCCACTTGTAGATGCATCCACAGATAGTAGAAATGGTTTTGCAAAGTCGGGGTGAGCAAGTAAAACTAGATTGATCATTGCTGCTTTCAACTTGTTCAGAGCAGTCTTGCATTCAATCAGACGAAGTGAGCTTGCTGTTAGTTTTTTTCTTTTCTTAGTCCTCTTTCCATCATTGGTTTCTTCTTGCCCGACAGCAGCTGAAACAGTGTTCTAGCCATTGAAGAGCAATTATTCAATGAAGTGCCGGTAATACATTACCATGCCAAGAAATTATCTTATTTTACTGGAAGAAGGTGTAAAAGAGTCACTATCCATAAAGTCTCCTCAGTCACTTCACAGTTGCTTCAACTTTGGCTGGATCACTGGTAACATCTTTTACTGACACAATTACAAAGTACTGGATCACAAAGATTCTTTGCATACTGTGGTTTAAGAAGTGGTTGACTTTTACATAATTTATAGAGAAAAAAAATCAAGCCTTATGACCTGTTTAAAAATTAAATGTTTCTGGTCAAATATTTTGTGATTTTTTACATTGTATGTTCAAGTAGATTCTGATTCAAAAACTATTTGTGTAATATTATTACCATACTTGTTTAATGTAGATAACACGTATCATTTTTATACAGTATTCATTGCTGGATAAATCAGATTGTTCAGATCTGCTCTCTTACCTTTCAGGAGCTCTTTCTGCATCGCGGGAACTCTCTTCGTGGGATCCTGAGCTGTCTGAATCTGTATCAGAGTCCGAGTCTGAACTAGAAGATTCTTGATCTTCAGGTTGAACGTCATTGTTGGGCTCTATTGGTAGTGCCTCAACTGGTTCAACCTGTCGAACATATCCATTTGCTGGTAAAACATCTGGATCTAATGGTATAAACATAGCAGTCCAAGACTCGCCTCCTGTCTCTATATCTACAGTCCAATCCCCAACACTCTGCTCAAGTAAATCCAGCAGCGGATTGTGTCCACCATCGCGCTCTAATGGAAACGCGTTTCAATCGATGGATAGCACTATATACCGACGCTAAACTCCGAAAAAGGTCCACGCCCGTGTATCGCCAAGGAATGTGGATCTCTGGAAGATTCGTTTCGATGTCACCGTGAATCACGGATGCATCAGAGATGTTCCATTGGCCGGCGTTATCAACTGCGATATTTTCATTAATTATCTGATCTTCTCCTCCACCTCGATCCATCTTCACGTTAGTCAAGTAAAATTGTGTAAGTAATCAGAAGTTTCTCCAAACGAAAGCCGATAGCTGTGAAGAGCGCTCAACGCTGTCAGCTGTCAAGTAGTTGCTGTCACGTGACGAATTGTCGAATGTGACGTCGCGCGCGGGGTTTAAACAGTGAGATTCAAACTAAACCAACTCGCGCATTCAGTTAGCAGTCGCGCGCTCCCGGAGAGTTCTCTCGCTCCCAGCAGTCATGGAGGAATCAGACGAGCTCCGCCGCATTTCCTGAGGCATGGAGGTCCCTCGGGAGACACGGAGCCCGGTGTTCTGTACCCCCCCCCCCCTCTCTTCCTCCTGTCAGATTTCGTTGAGCACGCTGTTGGTGATCTGCCTTGTCAATAAACACGAGTTGGAACGATAGTTGATTAATAAAAACACAACGTGTTTTATACTTTATTTTTAAATTATTTAATTCAATTATAAATTATTTTTTCTGTTTTGATTTTGAAATTATTTAAATAGTCTGTCTTTTGCAATGTATAGTCTGCAATTATTTAGCACAGACTACCTTAAAAAAATCTGCAATAGCTTGCATTTCAAGATTGCTTAATGTAGTAAATGGAAACATTGATTATTGTCAAAAGGTTTAAAAGTACTGCTTTTTGTGGTAGTCAAAAGTACTTATAAATTAGAATGTTTTAGCAACATGGATTTTTAGCTTTTGACTCTGTTGAGCACAACATCATCTTTAAAGCACTACAAAAATGTGGATTTAAACCATTTTCTGTAAATCAATAATACATTATTATTATTATTGTACAATAATAACAGTAGTTCTGTTAAACTACTGTTTAACATCTCACATTCTGCAGAGCTCTCTTAAAGCAGATAAACACTTTGTCATCAGTCCTCTGGCGTATGATACCACTCTTTTTCCTAAAGAATCGTCTCAAGTCTCTCTTGCTTTAGAAATAATGAGCTCTTTCTCAAAAGCCTCTGGCCTAAATCTTAATATCAGTAAAACATATTTAGGACTTTCATTGATCAAAACCTGTAAAACAAGTTGCACTTCTAAATTTTCCAAAATCATAAAGAAAACCAAAACAAAATGTAATTCCTGGCTCCAAAGAGATTTATCTCTAAAAGGCAGAATTCTGCTCTCTAAGGCTGAAGGTCTGTCGAGACTCACATACACCTCTCTCTCAATATAATATACTAATATACTTCTGAACTTTTTTTGTCTGATTTAGTTTTATTCAAAACACTTTCCTTAAATTAAAAAAAAAAAAGCTGTGGTCATTATTTTCATTTAGTCAAAAGTTTATGAATTACGTTTCAAATTAGAGTGAATTTTTGATGGCTTTTAGAAACTAGATTCAAACCATCAGCACACTTTGACTGAAATTCGATGCAGTGATGCTTCCTTTCCTTGGAAGGCACTGGAACAGCAGGGGACAGCAGTGGTTCTCCGGGCCACACAGGGTACTAAATAACTGTTTGATCCAAACACTTGCTTTTAAACTCAAATGAAGAAAGTTTTTGTACAAAAGGCAATGTGGGATATCTCGGAGGGGAGAAAACCGCTACGTCCCAACCCACTACACTGCACCCTTAAAGTAGATAACAATTTCCACTACAGTAAAACATCATGGCGTGATTATAGATAGTGAACTGACATTTTAGAACCATATACCTTATGTTACTAAGACCGCTTTCTTTCACTTCAGGAAAAATTAGTGGATGCTTGCAAAATCAATTTCAATGTTACAAAGAGACACATAAACGATAACACCAGTGAGATGTTTATGCATGCCATATCTCAAACACCAAGCATCACTGCTGGCACAGCCAACTTCCTTCTTTATGCATTTACTTCAAAAATCAAGTCCGTTATAGAAGACATTGCACCTATAACTGTCAAGATAAAAAAACCTGGGAGACAAAAAACACCCTGGAGAAAATCAACAAAAGTTCAAAGTATGAAAAAACTTTGCAGGAAGGCTGAAAGAAGGTGGAGAAAATCCAAACTTGTCATCCACTACGACCTTAATAAAGAGAGTCTTCGTGCTTTTAATTCAGAATTAATCACAGCTAGGCAATAGTTTTTCTCAAACTTATTTAATACCAAACTCAACAATACTCAAACTCTCTTTGCAATGGTAGAGAGGTTAACCAACCCACCAAACCAAACTCCAAATGAGCTTCTGTCTGAGGATAAATGCAATGAGTTTGCTTCATTTTTCATCAATAAAATCATTAACATCAGAAAAGGCATTAGTGCTTCCCCCTGCAGGGCTGGGAATATACATCCTCAGCTTCCACTTGTAATGTGCACCTTTAATCTAATCGATAGCAAAACATTAATAGAGACGGTTCAGAGCCTTAGAAGATCAACATGTGATCTTGACACTCTACCAACAGTCTTTTTAAAAATGGTTCTTAAGAGTCTAGAAAAGGACCTTTTAAAAGTTTTAAACCGCAATGGTAAAGCCGCTACTGAAAAAGACAAGGTTAGACAATACTGTACTGAGTAACTACAGGCCCATCTCATATCTCCCTTTCATTAGTAAAATTATGGAAAAGATTGTGGCAAAACAACTGATTGAATTCCTGACCCAAAATGAATACATGGATTGTTATCAGTCGGGTTTCAGAGGTCATCACAGCCCAGAGACAGCACTACTGGTGATAGTTAATGACGTCCGGTTAAACACCGATTCAGGAAAGTGACTGTCCTAGTTCAACTCGATCTGAGCGCTGCCTTCGACAAGGTTGACCACAAAATCCTTCTCGATAGACTAGAAAACTGTGTCGGTCTTTCAGGGACTGTGATAAAATGGTGGAGATCATACTTGGAAGGAAGATGTTTCTATGTAAGCATAGGTGATTACATGTATAAGTGGACTGCAGTGTCTTGTGGAGTACCTCAAGGCTCAATTCTTGCTCCTTTACCATTTAACCTGTAAATGCTTCCACTGGGCCAAATTATGAGAAGGAACCAGATATACCATAGTTATGCTGATGATACACAAGTTTATCTAGCTATCTCCCCGAATGACTACAACTCCAAAAACTTTCTCTGCCAAAGTCTTGATGACATTAGAAACTAAATACAAAACAACTTTCTTCAAATAAACAAGGACAAAACTGAAGTCATTGCATTCGGAAGCAAAAGAGAGGTCGTTAAGGCTAACACGTATCTCAATGCCAAGGGCCTGATAGCTACTAATCATGTCATTAATTTGGGCATGACGGCCCACAGATGGAACCAGCTTTCAGAGGAGACTAAGGGTGCCAACACTTTAGTCACGTGTAAATCCAGGTTAAAGACTCACCTGTTTAGTTGTGCTTTTGTCGACCGAGCACCAACGTCCGAACAACTATTTTATCTCTGCACTTTACCCTCTTAATCTGTTTTAATCAATGTTTTTACATTTTCAGTATTTAATTACAATGATTTTTTTATGCTTGGTTTTATTAAATGTGTTTTCGTTTAATTCTTTGTTTCAAATATAAAGCACTTTGAATTACCTTGTGTACGAAAACGCTGCTCCACTCTACCTGAGCAGTCTCCTCTCACGATATATTCCAGCTCGCTCTATTCGATCACAAGAAGCAGGACTACTGATTTTTCTGCAGATTTGTAAATCCACCAGAGGGGGAAGTTCTTATATAGAGCCCTGAAGCTCTATAATAGGATATGTTTTTTATTAATAACTATACATTTGAGCAATAATAATTAGAATCAAATATTTTTTTTAAATCATTCAAAACTTTACAAAACTCAACAACTTTTGTTAAAATTTTTGTCAAAGCAAAACTTTACTCCTTCATATGGTAACTCTGACATTGACTTTATTGCTTTTTTTTAAAACAACAATTGTTATTTTTGTGTTTGAATTTTACTCTTACAACCCTCTATTTCTCTCTACTGGACGTGTAGAGGTAGTGCATACATTTGTAACATCTTACTATAGTAGTAAGGTCCCTTCTACATAGATTATATTAAAATCTGTTCTTTATTATTCATTATATACATTTGAAAAGCAATATTTATAATAACATTTTAAAAATTATTCAAAACTACCAAAACAATCTTATATTAAAGCTGCAAGCAGCGTTGGGAGGGCTCTCGCATGATGTGTCTGCTGGAGCAAAGGCACCGCCCTTGCTCTTTAAAGTGTTTTCACTTGTGTTTGTCAAGAGCTAGAAACAATGAGAAAATGCACTTTTAAAAAGTACCGTACAATACAAAGCTTTAAATGTAAAGTTGATCTATATTGTTACACAAACAACTCTTATAAAAACAAGAGTTGGTGTTATAAGATTAGCACAACATTAGCATATACGTCTGTTCAGAATCACAAGATTATCACGCTTCATTTTTTTAATGTACATTGGATGGAGATGTGGGAGATACAGCCACAAATATACACAGGCAGTAGGGGGCGCTATAAGTGTATCGTCAGCGTAGCAACTTGGTCAGAATGGTAAGCTCGTAATTCCGAAATTTTGGATAGGGTTACAGCTATCATCTAGCCATGTTTCAGTTAGCAACATAAAATCTAAGTTATGTGTTAAAATAAAATCATTTACGAGGTGCGCCTTGTTTCTAAGTGACCTAACATTTAGAAGTGCTATTTTTACTCTGTTTTCTGTGGGTTCAGATATGATGGTCTCTGGCTTACAGTTTATTTTAATCAGGTTTGGTCTGCTTGATTTCTGATTTCTACCAGACCTTTTCTTCCACTTGTTTTGTCTATTTCTAGCAGGCCTTATCTGTATCGCTAATAAAGTAAGAGCTACAGGGGCTGAGGACATTTGCCTGTTTTGAAAACATTCCCCAAGGTCGCCGTCTTGAGGCAGAATGCCATGTTTATCTCACTGCTGGTTGGGTGGAGTAAGGCTGGGTTGGGGGTGACATAATATGTAACAATATGAGCCGGAAACCTACAAGATTTGTTCTTTCCCCGAGTCCTCCGGGTCCTTTCGTTCTTTTGTCATTAATGATGAGCGTGTTATGCTCGGAAAACCAGAAGAATGTTGCGCCACTGAACAAATCCCTCTCCAACACAATTTGTAAGTTACAAGCACTAAAACATTAACCAATGATGCAATATCATCTTAAAGATAGCATGTAATGTTTTGCTTTAAATAAATGTATTCATAGTAAACAATTTTAAAGCCAAATATACAAATGTTTTCACACTGTATGTCAGAATAGATAAAGTCATGTTCTAAACAGAACATATACAGGCTCAAAATGAACCGCTGTTTATATTGTGAATTCAAAAACAAATATATTCGCTGCATTTTATTCCATTTGAAACAGTTTGAAAAATTTATGAAAATGTATCAATCACAGCTGATTTCATCTAGAAATCACATGTTGTAAAAGAGGACTCTTTGGGCTGATCTTGAAAAGAAAAGAAAGAAAAAGAAAGAAATAAAGCATCGTATAATTTATCATAGTTTTTCTGCGTGTATATCGTGTTGTTTTGCAAATGTTGTCTGTACTGCAGCAATTCTGTGTCTGTATTTTTTTTAATAAACTGTTTTTTATAAAGCTACTCTTAGATGGACATTCCTTTTCTGTATTGAATTCTGCCGCAAAATAAATAAATGCATGCATTTTGTTGGAATAGATGATATGTGTGTCATTACGCCTTCCATTGAATTACTGAGTAGTAAAAATAGCTCAGATGATGTTCTGTGCACTCTAAAAAATATGAGTTTGATTTGACTTGAATA
Organism: Danionella dracula; assembly: GCA_900490495.1. Classification (NCBI taxonomy): domain Eukaryota; kingdom Metazoa; phylum Chordata; class Actinopteri; order Cypriniformes; family Danionidae; genus Danionella; species Danionella dracula. The sequence continues at coordinate 7,462 of UELW01000276.1, read as the reverse complement.
TTTTTGTGGTGTGGGTCTTACAAAAGTATTCCTCCTGCTTCTGAAACTTCCATGGTTTCGAAACTTCCATTGTGTTGAAACTTCTGGTGCTGACTTTACCACAAATGAACACAGGAAGTAAAAAATGTGTGTTCAACCTGATCATAATGTGTTAGATCTGGCCACAGACATTCTGTATAAAAACGAGTCAACCCATAGACTCTTGCTCTTCTCCTAATCAACTCGCACATACTCAGCATTTACGTGTGAAGGAAAACAGTTTCTGAACTTCATTTTGTCTTGGCTCTACAAATAGAGTTTTGTAACCTATACCTTTGTTTTGTACTACTTTTCAAATATTATTGCAACTGACTCATAAAATAATGCTTTTTTTTCTCTAAATTCAACTGATTGAGTGAGTTTTTTTCTCAATGCATATTACGATCTACAAAATTTTACTGTTGTAAGAAAACATGTTAGAGAAAAAATGTTCTCTTTTGAAACATGTTTGCAGTGTTTTGTTGACATTGTATTGTAATCGTTTATTATTGTATTTTGAAAATGAGTTTTGTTTACAATGGATGATTTTGAGAATGTAATTGACTGATTTACCAACTGTATTTTAACTGAGTCTGTGTGTTTTAGAGTTAAGCAAACCTGTCATAGCAATTGAGACAAAAAATCTTGAATAAGACATAAAATAATTTAATTTTAAAACAATAACACAACTGTCATTGATTTTGTTTTGATCAATTAAATATTTCTCATCTGCTAAGCTCGTCTCCTAGCTATCCTGTAGAATAAAGACCTGTAAAAGGACCAGAAATATACAGAGAAAAAGCAGTTTGACACATAAAATATCTTTAATTTTTTATTAAAATTCAATTCAAATCTTTTTTGACCAAATTAGTGGACAATTTCATGTCATTAATCGCATGATTTTGTGAAGCTTTCCACTTAGAGAGGCTCATCCAGGGACTACCCCTGAGAGGCCACGTAACTGCTCGCGGTTCAGGATCTAGTTGACCATCATTTCCATCAACGAGAGAGAAAGAAAGAGAGAGGGAGAGAGAGAGGGGAGAGAGAGAAAGATGGTCGCTCTGACACTTATTACTGACAGCCACCATTTAATGGTTGGATCATCAATCTTCAGTATCATTGGAATCACCTTCTGAACAACCAGGTTGCAGAGAGAAAGCCCCTTCTGAAAGAAACACACTCGATGCTTTTTAATGATACAGCAGTAATCATCAGCATCTCAATGTATGACCAACAGGTCCTGAAGAGGAGCCTGCCCCCGCCCTTCTCACAGCCTCAGGGAGAACTTCTGTGGAGTCTTAGACCTCACTTCACTACGTCTCTACATGTGAATATACCCTGTGACAGTGTTCTATCAGAAGCTAGTTTCTCTAATCTCAGACTGCACAAGCAGCATCTTCAAAGATCCAAGCAGCTAATTTTCACTTAAACGCTATTGTTAAATTGTTCATTCTGAACTCAACTTGAAGATTAAACACAGAGATGACTCTTCACTCACCAGATGATATTCCAGAACACCTTGGCCTTATATGTTAACACGTCCTATCACAGGTGGAGTGAATCCTCAGACGTTTACAGATCATTACAGACAGAAGGTCCAGAAACCAGACAGTGATTAAGATGATGTGATCTTGAAAGTCTCTTTCTTGAAACAGAATATTTCCTGTTTGACAAAAATAACCCACAGAGGCCCTGGGCCTGCGCAAGAAGATCACCGCACCGCAAGGGTGCAATCGAGACGGTCCCTTCTGCCGACAGGAAAAGAGGGTTTTACAGGCCATAATTTTTAGTTTCCAAAACACAGGCAAGTTGCGTCCAATCCTCGACCTGCGTCGTCTGAACGCTCATCTTCTGAGGCATCACGTGTTGGTCAGGGTGGACAACATGGCGGTGGTGGCATATATCAATCGACAAGGAGGGATTGGCTCACCCTGTTGGTTGGCTCTCGCTCGCAGACTGCTCTTCTGAAGTCAGCTTTGGGGTCTAACTCTAGTTGCAGTCCATATCCCTGGCAGGTTGAATCAGACAACGAATGCATTGTCTCTCTGGAAACCCCGGTCAGGAGAATGGCGACTCCATCCCCTGGCAGTCCAGCAAATCTGGGAACGCTTTGAAATAATACTTGGTAATGCTCGGTGCCGGCTGTTCTACGCCCTGACCCAGGGTCCTCTTGGGATAGATGCGCTGGCGCATTTCTGGCCCAGGAAGAAACGCCTATCTCTTACCCCTCCTGTGCAAGATCAGGGAGGAAGAGGCAGAGGTCCTAGTGGTGACACCTTATTGGCCCTACTGACCTTGGTTCGTAGAACTCTCAGAGCTCCCTCTAAGGGACTGTTATGCTGGCAAGTGGGGTCGGTTCATCGACCGGTGTCAGTCTTGCTAAGTTGACCCGAGCAGCTGCCCCGTTGTACTTGTGCTAATTTTCCATGAAGAGGGTTTGGATCGAGGATGGTCTCCATCCACCCTGAAGGTTTACATCACTGCAATTTTTGCCTATCACCTTCCAGTTGAAAGCAACATGTTGGAATAACACGAGGGGCCAGAAGGGTTAGACCCTGTAGGCCATCCCTAGTTCCCTCCTAGGAGCTTAAAAGACAGTGCTCTTGCTCTCGTTAGCCTCGATTAAAAGGATGGGGGATCTCCAGGCACTCTCTGTCGACGAGACCTGCTTAAAGTTCAGACCTGGTGGTACTCATATTACTCTTAAACCCTGGCCTGGAAATGTGCCCAAGGTTTCTACCATCCCCTTCAAAACTCAGGTAGTGAACCTCCAAGCTCTGCCTAGAGAGGTGGCAGCACCAGCCCCTGGTCCTAATTGCCCAGTTCGAGCACTGAGGATCTATGTAGAAAGGACCCGGAACATTAAAAGTTCTGATCAGCTCTTGGATGCTTTGGAGGACAACAAGCTAGTGGAGGCCATCTCTACACAGCGTCTGATGTCCCTTGCAGTTATGAGCCCACTCTGCCAGTGTCTGAGAGGCCGCGACACCACTGACAGAGATCTGCAAGGCTGCGGGTTGGTCGACACCCAACACATTTGCCAGGTACTATAACCTGAGAATTGAATAAGTCTCTTCAGCCATGCTAGGTGGTGGTAGCATTGTCTTATATATACGAAGGGTTGTCCAGGTTGGGTATTCTTAGCGACATATGCGCTGTTTTGCCCCTGGAGATGCTTCTTTTATTTACTCTTCCATGGCCTGAGTATCATTTCAAGAATTTTACACTTTGGGTAAACTTCATTAGCATCTTAACTTAGCAAAGCTAGATCATATTGTAATACTTGACATTATTAGCCATATTAATCTTGAATTAAATGCCTATTATTTAAGAACTGCAACATCAATACAGCCTGAGCAAAAAAAACAAAATCAATCACAGAACCAGTTAGATGAAGAACTCTCTAACCTTATGACGAATGACCCGATGCGAAGCTACAACCACAAAGAGCTCGCAAAACTCACTGCAAACCTGAGTCACACCCTGATAGCCACCCTGAAGAGAAGTGATGAAAACACGACTAGCCTTCAGAGGAAACTGGCCAGTTGAAAGCAGCACATAAAGAATCTGTAATCAGAAGCTCAAGACTGACAAAGAGAAGCAGATGAAGCTGGAGCAGATTCCAAGAATAAAAAAAGGCTTTGAGATGTCTTGACAGCTATTGCTCAAGAGATGCAGATACTGAAGACCACTCAAGATGAGTAAGCCATTAAGTAAGATTAGTTATTTTAGCCATTTAGTAAGACCTAAGTGACATTGTTATATCGCCTCAAAGTGAGGACATCTCAGACCACTATCTTGTATCTTGTGCTATGCATACTATAAACATTAGCAGTAGCATTCAACGCTACCAACTAGGGAGAAATATAAACCAAAATACTAAAGAAGCATTTATAAGAAACCTACCAGACATTACTCAACTTTCTAGTGTACCTACAGATGAAAATGAACTTGAAACAATCACCTACAGTTTGAATAATATTCTCGCTAGCACCCTAGACACTGTAGCCCCGCTTAAATTAAAACAAGTCAGAGATAGACAGGCCACAGTCTGGTGATAATACAAAGGTGCTAAAAAGACAAACCAGAACCTATGAGCATAAAAACAACTAGATTGGAAGTATTCAAAATTGCCTGGAAAGAGCGCATGTCTAAATATAGACTAGCACTAAAAACTGCAAGAACTAACTACTATCACAAATTAATAGAAACAAATCAAAATAACCCACGCCTCTTATTTGAAACAATGGCTAATCTACTACACAGTCAAACAGATTCAAATGCAGCTATAACTTTTAGCGGCAATGATTTTTGGAATTATTTCTCAAATAAAATTACCTCTATTAGATCAAAATTACTAAAACTTATATTCAATCTAAGCGGCGTAACTCAAATTCTATGCCTTTGACTCACTTGCTGCAAATTTTTTCAAATATTGACCTGAAAGAACTGCTAAAAATAATCACAGCATCTAAATCAACAACATGCTCTTTAGATCCTGTACCAACAAAATTACTGAAAGAATTTATACAAATAGCTCAAGAACCATTTCTAAATATTATAAACTCATCTCTATCGCTAGGTTACGTTCCCAAACAGCTAAAACATGCAGTAATTAAACCACTAATCAAGAAAACGCACCTGGATCCTACTGAGTTATCCGACTATAGGCCAATCTCTAACCTTCTGTTCTTGTCCAAAATATTAGAGAAAGTTGTTATAGCACAGCTCAGCTCCTTCTTACAAAAGAGCAGCTGTTATGAAGATCTTCAATCTGGATTCAGAGCGCATCACAGCACAGAGACTGCGCTGGTTAAAACTTCAAACGATCTATTACTTGATTGGGATCAAGGGAATATCTCTCTTCTAGTTCTGCTAGATCTCAGTGCAGCCTTCGATACGATAGATCACAGGATTCTCTTCGAGAGACTAGAGAACGATGCAGCCATCCTTGACCAGGCTCTAAGATGGTTTAACTCTTACCTCTCTGACCGGAGTCGGTTTGTTCATGTAAATGGCGAATCATCGGAGAAAATAGCAGTAGAGTATGGAGTTCCTCAAGGATCCGTTTTGGGACCCATCCAATTCTCAATATACATGCTGCCCCTTGGCAAAATTTATTAGAAGACATGAGGTTAGTTTTCATTGCTATGCAGACGACACCCAGCTCTATATCTCAGCATAACCTAACGACCCTTTAAAGCTAAATAAGATCTCAGAATGTGTCGCTGATATCAATGATTGGATTAATGAAAATTTCCTTATGCTAAATCCCGATAAAACAGAAATATTACTTATTGGCTCTAAAAAGCAATTACATAATCTCTCTGTTTTACATATGGAACTGGGGGGACACACTGTTAATTTTTCCACTACAGTTAAAAATCTTGGCATTATTATAGATAGTGAACTGCCGTTTAAGAACCACATCTCTTATGTTACTAAGACTGCTTTATTTCACCTCAGGAATATTGCTAAAGTGCGGAACATGCTGTCTATCGTAGATGCAGAAAAATTAGTGCATGCTTTCATGACCTCCAGAATGGATTATTGTAATGCTCTGTTGGCCGGCTGTTCGGCCGCCACGCTACAAAAATTACAGTTAGTCCAGAATGCAGCAGCTAGAGTTCTCACAAGAACAAAGAAATATGATCACATTACACCGGTTTTGTGCTCTCTTCATTGGCTTCCTCTACAATATCGCATTGACTACAAGATACTGCTCCTTGCCTTTAAGGCGCTGAATGGCTTGGCTCCGGCCTACCTGAGCAGTCTCCTCTCACGATATATTCCAGCTTGCTCTCTCTGATCACAAGAAGCAGGACTATTGATTGCACCGAAGGTTAGTAAATCCACAAGAGGTGGAAGAGCGTTCTCATATAGAGCCCCGAAGCTCTGGAATAAACTCCCGGATATTGTCCGCAGCTCAGCTACGCTCACAGATTTCAAAACTAAATTAAAAACATCTGTTTAATCTGGCATTCGAATAATTATCTCTTGGTATTTGTCTAAACAGATCTGGTGTCTGAGAACCATATACATACAAACTGTTTGAAAAAACAATGTGGTTCAATGTTCCTCTCTAACCTATCCTCATCATTTATCTCTCCTCCTGCAGCTGATGCTGATCACATGTTTGTTGTCTGTGTTACAGTTTTCTAACCGTTGTTTCTCCATTTGTTAGTTCCTGTTTTGTCTTTGTTTGTTCTGTTTTTTGTTTTTTCAGGTCCTGTCCGGCGAACCGTTCGTCGATGGATTTTAAGTTTGTATATTCTTTATGCTGGGGAGGTGATTAGCGCCTGCCTCAGTCAGCGAGAGTCCCCTCACAGAGGGAACTCCTGTTTACTCTACCTGATCCTCACGAGGACTTTGTGAAGCTGCTTTGAAAGCAATTTCTAAAGTGGCGCTATATAAACTCTTATTGATTGATTAAACTCAAACAGAAAAACTTCTGAAAAAAATTTAAGAAGAAAACAAAAGTCTGCACCCGAAAACAACACAGAAGAGGTTCTACAGCTGCTAATGAAAGAGCTTCTCAAGTACAAAGATGAAAAGAGGGACTATGGAGGATACAACTAAGACTCCTCCTGACTAGAGGCGGAGCATTGGATCATAGACGTTCTGGCATTCCTCATCACCTAGATCCATGCTTTAGAACCAACCTCTCAAACCATTGAAAAGCTCACAAGCAAGAACAAGAATGAACTACAATCTAAAACGGACCTGAAAACTTCCATGCTTTCAGAACAAAGAGACTCTAAAACAAGGCTTGCTGACACCAGCAAAGAGCCAGAAAGCACAAACCAACTCAAAAATCAATTCCTTGAAGAAGACGAAGAAACAAGCAGCAAGACCAAAGAACCCTCAAAAACCAAACTGCTGAGTCACAACCAAGTCAAGTGTCACTCCACACTTTATATTCTTAATGCCAGACACCGATTCTAACACTCAACAAGCAACAGGGACTCAAAGACTCAAATACACTCTCAAGCAGCCTGGACAAGTAGAAGATCCCAAGAACAAAAGAACAACTGCTCCTGTCAAGTCCAGTGCCTGGCACGATGGAACATGGGAACCCAAAGCCCACCCACCCGACCTAAACCAAGCTGCTGTAAAACTCCTGCAAGACATTGTGAGATCCACGACCCTTGCCACCACCCCAATTAGAAAATCCAAGACAGATGAAGGCCTAAATGATGGCACAAACACAACGCTGCCATCTAGCCCAACAAAACGTGTTGTGGACAGAAATCTACCAAACTCAAAGGTCTACGTCAAATCTTGTCAAACCAAAGAAACCTAAGACAAGCTCAATCCTGCAGCTCCAATTCCCAAACCACATGCTGCATCTGGAGCACAAACTCATCGGACATACTATCGACACAACTGCGCACAAAATCATGGTTCATCAGTGCCAGAGGGGGGTGAGACCATCATATGCTTA
>UELW01000278.1:3477557-3634109 GCA_900490495.1 Danionella dracula | reverse complement strand
GAGATGGAAGGAGAGAGAGAGGAGTATCTTCGGCACTGTTGCCAAACGGGTTCTAACCCTTGACCTTGGCAGTATTAGCACCAAGCTCTATCCAACCTGAACTAGCTTGGCCTCAAAAAACACTCTAATAATAAAATGACTAGGAAGAAATCACACTAACCATAAAAAGAAAAAGCCAGACAACCTTTAGTAGACCCAAAAAAAAGCAGTTCTGAATGGCAGAGACTGTTGCCTTCACAGCGATCGACACATCGCCGGAGCTGGGTTCGAACCTGGTACCTTTAACTCTTCAGTCTAACGCCCTCCCAACTGAGCTATTTCAGCTGTTGTCAAAGCACCATGGTTATAAGGCAATGTGATCAGTGAAAGATCTATTTCATGACAACGAATGAATGAATGCAATAGACTTGACGGGTGTAACAGATTGCATATTGTCTCTCCCCTAATGTAAGTCGCTTGGTGCAAAAGCCACCGCTAAACGCATACAACGTGACTGTAACTGGATGGGGATGGAATTAGCTTGAATGGTGAAGCATAGCTTGTTATTGATGGCCGCATTCTCCATTGGGCCCTTCATTGTTCAACAGTCCTACGTTGTCATTTCTAAACTGGAGAAAATATGCCAAACTCAACCCTTGCAATTTCGTACAAAACGCGTGTCTTTGGATTGGTGGGGAAACCAGAGCACCTGGAGAAAAAACCCCCACGGGGGTCACGGGGAGAACAATAGAACTCCACACAGCAAGGCCACCTGCCCCAGCCGAGCCTAGAACCAGCGGCCTACTTGCTGTGAGGCGACAGTGCTACGCACTGCGCCACCGTGACCCTTGGAGAAAACACACCAAACTAAACTCCATAATTCTCACCAACGGCATAATTCTTTTTTGCCAAAAGCGCAGCACAGCGAGAGAGAGAGAGAGGAGAGAGAGAGAGAGAGAGAGAGAGAGAGGAGAGAGAGAGAGAGAGAGAGAGAGAGGAGGAGAGAGAGAGAGAGAGAGAGTCTCTTCGGCACTGGCCTAAACGGGTCTCTAACCCGTGACCTTGGCAGTATTAGCACCAAGCTCTATCCAACTGAACTAGCTGGCCTTAAAAAATCACTCTAATAATAAAATGACTAGGCAGAAAATCACACTAACCATAAAAAGAAAAGCCAGACACCTTTAGTCAGACCCAAAAAAAAGCAGTTCTGAATGGCAGAGACGTTGCCTTCACAGCGATCGACACATTCGCCGGAGCCTGGGTTCGAAACCCGGTACCTTTAACTCTTCAGTCTAACGCCCTCCCAACTGAGCTATTTCGGCTGTTGTCAAAGCACCTGGTTATAAAGGCAATGATTCAGTGAAGATCTTATTTCATGACAACAAATGAATGAATGAAATAGACTTTGACGGTGTAACAGATTGCATATTGTCTCTCCCCTAATGTAAGTCGCTTGGTGCAAAAGCCACCGCTAAACGCATACAACGTGACTGTAACTGGATGGGGATGGAATTAGCTTGAATGGTGAAGCATAGCTTGTTATTGATGGCCGCATTCTCCATTGGGCCCTTCATTGTTCAACAGTCCTACGTTGTCATTTCTAAACTGGAGAAAATATGCCAAACTCAACCCTGCAATTTCGTACAAAACGCGTGTCTTTGGATTGGTGGGGAAACCGGAGCACCCGGAGAAAAACCCCACGGGGGTCACGGGGAGAACAATAGAACTCCACACAGCAAGGCCACCTGCCCCAGCCGAGCCTAGAACCAGCGGCCTACTTGCTGTGAGGCGACAGTGCTATGCACTGCGCCACCGTGACCCTTGGAGAAAGCACACCAAACTAAACTCCATAATTCTCACCAACGGCATAATTCTTTTTTGCCAAAAGCGCAGCACAGCCAGAGAGAGAGAGAGAGAGAGAGAGAGAGAGAGAGAGAGAGAGAGAGAGAGAGAGAGAGAGAGAGAGAGAGAGAGAGAGAGAGAGAGAGAGAGAGAGAGAGAGAGAGAGAGAGAGAGAGAGAGAGAGAGTGTCTCTTCGGCACTGGCCTAAACGGGTCTCTAACCCGTGACCTTGGCAGTATTAGCACCAAGCTTTATCCAACTGAACTAGCTGGCCTTAAAAAATCACTCTAATAATAAAATGACTAGGCAGAAATCACACTAACCATAAAAAGAAAAGCCAGACACCTTTAGTCAGACCCAAAAAAAGCAGTTCTGAATGGCAGAGAGGTTGCCTTCACAGCAATCGACACATTCGCCGGAGCCTGGGTTCGAACCCGGTACCTTTAACTCTTCAGTCTAACGCCCTCCCAACTGAGCTATTTCGGCTGTTGTCAAAGCACCTGGTTATAAAGGCAATGATTCAGTGAAGATCTTATTTCATGACAACAAATGAATGAATGAAATAGACTTTGACGGTGTAACAGATTGCATATCCTAATGTAAGTCGCTTGGTGCAAAAGCCACCGCTAAACGCATACAACGTGACTGTAACTGGATGGGGATGGAATTAGCTTGAATGGTGAAGCATAGCTTGTTATTGATGGCCGCATTCTCCATTGGGCCCTTCATTGTTCAACAGTCCTACGTTGTCATTTCTAAACTGGAGAAAATATGCCAAACTCAACCCTGCAATTTCGTACAAAACGCATGTCTTTGGATTGGTGGGGAAACCGGAGCACCCGGAGAAAAACCCCACGGGGTCACGGGGAGAACAATAGAACTCCACACAGCAAGGCCACCTGCCCCAGCCGAGCCTAGAACCAGCGGCCTACTTGCCCAATGGAGAATGCGGCCATCAATAGCAAGCTATGCTTCACCATTCAAGCTAATTCCATCCCCATCCAGTTACAGTCACGTTGTATGCGTTTAGCGGTGGCTTTTGCACCAAGCGACTTACATTAGGGGAGAGACAATATGCAATCTGTTACACCGTCAAAGTCTATTTCATTCATTGTCATGAAATAAGATCTTCACTGAATCATTGCCTTTATAACCAGGTGCTTTGACAACAGCCGAAATAGCTCAGTTGGGAGGGCATTAGACTGAAGAGTTAAAGGTTCCGGGTTCGAACCCAGGCTCCGGCGAATTTGTCGATCGCTGTGAAGGCAACGTCTCTGCCATTAAGAACTGCTTTTTTTGGGTCTGACTAAAGGTGTCTGGCTTTTCTTTTTATGGTTAGTGTGATTTCTGCCTAGTCATTTTATTATTAGAGTGATTTTTTAAGGCCAGCTAGTCAGATGCTAATAATCTTTTTCATAAAAACTGGCTTCATGTCTTTGTAAGCCAACATCAAAACCTTCAGCTTTGCCTCTGAAATACATGCTTCAATTAAACATGAGCTATAGTCAACTAATTAATTTTGGTAAAGAAAATTAATTCTACGCTACATCAGCATTACTTTGAATCAACACTTTCGAATAATGGCGTATATGTAGTAGCCAGAATAACAAAGGCAACACAATGACAGTTGCAAAAAAATATATATTTAAATTTTTAAAATATAATACGTTTTTTTTTGTTGCTTGACTAACTTACTTAACTAAGTGAATAGTAATCATTTATTTATTTTCACGTGAAACCTTTTCTCCTTTACTTGTAATGAGAAATCAGAAAGTCAGCGAACTATTGACGATGTCTTTATGCATGCGCCCTTGCACGCGCTCAAACTCAAGCAGGCGGAGGCGGAGGCGGGGAGGTGCAGAGGCAGGGAGGCGGAGGCGGGGAGGCGGAGGCGGGGAGGCGCGGAGGCGGAGGCGGAGAGGCAGGGAGGCGGAGGTTTAGAAGAACAAAGATATGACAGAATGTTAAGAAATGTTGTTTGTCAATTATTTTAAATTAATGTGTGTGTGTGTGTGCGTTTGTGTTTGTGTGTGTTAGTAGAAGTGTGGAGTGCTACTTAATTTCTGTAATTGTGGGAAGGAAAGCAAAGCTGGATTGAATAGTTTATGTGTGTAGATACACAACAAAATACTGTCCAAGCTAAGTACTCTCCTTTTAATGCAAGTTTGTCTTTTTTAATGGGCACCCTTTTGTAGTTAATGTTTCCACGACAATTCCACCTTTTAAAATAAAATATGCTTTATTTGACAATGTACTGTATAATGTTTTGACTTATTAATGTTATAAACATTAATATTTACTCACTTGGTAATTTCTCAGATGCTAATAATCTTTTTCATAAAAACTGGCTTCGTGTAAGGGAAGTAGGTTGTTCCCGGACGATTTTAACATTGGTTTGGTGTGGCAGCTGGACGCATAGGAAGAGCGTGGGACAACAGGCAGAATCTGGACATCCCCAGAGCGCCTATTAGGTAGCTACGTGGGAGCTTTTCTGGGAGGGGTTTCGCTTAAGTGTGGGAGGGCCAGCGGGAAAAAAATCATGTTTTAAAATTTGGAAAACACAACGTCCACAAACAACCTACTTTTTTTTGAATGGAATAGGTTGCACGTGGGATGTTGATTTCTCGGCTCCGGAAAGAGATTTCGAGACGGAACCACCGCTCCTCTGACCGTCGGGAGATGCCGATTCAACGCCGCGAGTTTGAAACCGTTTAAAAAATGTTTGATTTCGGCCATCCGTTTCAGTTTTTACGGCCGCGTCTCAGTTTTAACGTTTTACGCTTTTTTGACCTTCTCCGATCCGGACGAAACTCGCAGCGTTGACTCGGCATCCCGCACCGAGGAGGGAAGCGCAAATTTCGTGGCAAAATTCCACCCACGAGCTGAGATACCGACGTCCATTCTGCAGCCTATCCCATTCAAAAATGACTAGGGGTTTCGTAAACGTGTGCGGTTTTGATAGAACGCAGCGTCAAAAAAACACCAAATTCGGTGAACGGGTGGTCAGGGGGCCCCTGACGCTCGGCCCCGAGTTTGGTGCGGGTACCTTTCAAGATGGCCCCCGAAACCACTTAAAGGCAGGCAGACTCGTCAAAAATGTGGCAATACCATCATCGTCCCAGTCGGTGCGTCTGGGGGGTGTGCCGAGTCACCGTGTAAAGTTTTGCGGCGGTACGATTCGGTTCGACGCCCGTTCGGCGCCGTTTCCGAGAAGCACCTACGTCGTTTAGGCTACATTTGGGACCTCGACTGTGAAGGACCGCAAGGTCGTAGGGGTCCCAAATTCGGGTTGTCTGCTCCGCCGGGGGCCCTGACAAGGGCCCCCGAGTTTGGTGGCCCTACCACCTTCTTGACCGTTTATGTCTCTTTTCGCTCCCAAAATCTGCAGAGGGTCTCTGGGTTAAGGCTCGCAAGAGGACTTTTTGCAAAAGTTGATGAAAACAGCTTGTTAATGCCCCCTGAGGGTCCTGCGACTAACGCTCCTATTATGTCATCCGTGAGCCCCAAAGGACCCGGCATGCAAAATTCGGGGCCCCTGCGACCTTCGGAGCCCGTTCCGCAAAGGCTCCCACTCGCCACACCACCCTATTCATTTTCATAGGTGTTATTTGGACAGGCGTGAATAAGCGCTCGAAAGAATCCAAACGCTCCGAAATTGTCGTCAGAGTATCGGGACGATGCCCCGAGACGGCGTGCAAAGTTTAAAAAAGTTTGGAAAAATTCTGCGAGCTTGAAGATATTTAGAAATAATTTTCCATTGAGGCCTAGTAAGGCCTAAAAAGTCATATGAAAAAAATCATGAAAAATCAACGAAAAGAGATAGAGACTCCGTTCCACGACTGTTAGAATCAGGGTGGAATTCTCATGAAGGATGACTATTTTCATGTCTCTGGGTGCTTCGGAAGCACTTTAGATCCTGCGTTGTGTGGTGTCGCAAGCCAGGCCTATGGAGGCCTAAAAAGTCATATGAAAAAAATCATAAAAAATAAACAGAAAGAGATAGAGACTCCGTTCCGAGACTGTTAGAATCAGGGTGGAATTCTCATGAAGGATGACTATTTTCATGTCTCTGGGTGCTTCGGAAGCACTTTAGATCCTGCGTTTTGTGGTGTCGCAAGCCAGGCCTATGGAGGCCTAAAAAGTCATATGACAAAAATCATAAAAAATCAACGGAAAGAGATAGAGACTCCGTTCCGAGACTGTTAGAATCAGGGTGGAATTTCAGTCGACATACTCTATTTTCATGCACTTGAGTGATTTGGAAGTCGGGTCAACCCCAGAATTTAGACGTTTCCATTGACTTCTATGGAGGCCTAAAAAGTCAGATGAAAAAAATCATGAAAAATCAACGAAAAGAGATAGAGACTCCGTTCCACGACTGTTAGAATCAGGGTGGAATTCTCATGAAGGATGACTATTTTCATGTCTCTGGGTGCTTCGGAAGCATTTTAGATCCTGCGTTTTGTGGTGTCGCAAGCCAAGGCCTATAGTGGCCTAAAAAGTCATATGAAAAAAATTATAAAAAATCAACGAAAAGAGATAGAAACTCCGTTCCATGACTGTTAGAATCAGGGTGGAATTCTCATGAAGATTGACTATTTTCATAGGCCTGGGTCATCGGGGAGCACTTCAAAGACTTTGAGATTTGATTTTTCTACCAATTATTGCTCAAGCCCAAAACATCTAAGTGAATGTTTAATTTTTTTTCTATTTAAATCTTTTCTCCACTCAGCCTGGCCCTCTGAGTCCTCTCCATTAGTTTTTTCCCCAAACTTACCAAGAAAACTTCCTTTGACATATGGAATATTTCCAGTCGACCACCTGTCACCTATTTCACGGTCAAATAGGTTGGAGATGGGACATTGCACCTATTATGGCCAAAATAGAGGGAAATGCATGTTTTTTTGAGAAACAAACTTGTCTACGCGCCTCCAACAACCCTCTCGACTAGATCCGAGCTTTGAACCGCCCAAACACGGGATGTCCGGCAAACACCTATTTGGTTTGAATGGGCTGGGATAGTACGTGGGATGTCCGTTTCTCGGCCCCTGAGTGGAATTTTGACCTGAAACTCGCGCGGGGGTCCAAGTTAGGGTCTCGCAAGTCTATGATGTGAGTTCCATTCGAATTGGAGAAAGTAAAAAAATTGGTGCTAAATAGGTGACAGGTGGGATGGTAGGTGGTTCGTGGACCACCCCCCCCACACCCTCAGACCACCCCTTGGTCCAACGGAGGAAAAAAGTTTTTTGCACTAAATAGGTGACAGGTGGGATGGTAGGTGGTTCGTGGACCACCCCCCCCACACACACACACACACACCCTCAGACCACCCCTCGGTCCAACGGAGGAAAAAAGTTTTTTGCACTAAATAGGTGACAGGTGGGATGGTAGGTGGTTCGTGGACCACCCCCCCACACCCTCAGACCACCCCTTGGTCCAACGGAGGAAAATAAAAATTTGCACTAAATAGGTGACAGGTGGGATGGTAGGTGGTTCGTGGACCACCCCCCCCCCCCCCCCCACACCCTCAGACAACCCCTTGGTCCAACGGAGGAAAAAATTTTTTTGCACTAAATAGGTGACAGGTGGGATGGTAGGTGGTTCGTGGACACCCCCTTCCCCACCCCAGTACCACACAACACATACCAGTAAGCCACAGGATGCTTGTAAGCCCCCGACTATGTGGGATGACTATCATTTGCCATGATTTTAGAGGCTACGTGGGACGATAGGATGTTTGTGGACATGCTCTCCACCGTTTAGGATGCTGCGTGACACTTTGAGATGTTCCCATACCAAATAACACCTATCCGGAGGCTACGTGGAACGATAAGATGATCGTGGACTAAGGCGTCACTCTTTGGATTGCTACGTGGGATCCTGCTGCTAGTTTCCGGATGCTACATGGACGATAGGCTGTTCGTAGGAGAGTCTCGTCCCACCCCAGATCCAACTTCTGTACACCCATTCATTGTATAGGGGTGGCAGGATGATCGCCGCCTTGTGGATAGGGGCCGATATACAGGGAAAAAGCTCATATTTTCGAGGGGCCCCAGCCGGGCCCTTGGGGGCGCGGAACCCGAAGCGTCGTCATTTCACGCGTCAGGTCGGACCCCCGGTCGAGACGGTGACGGTCGAAAGTTCCCCAAAAATCATCCAGGGGGCGGCGCGCAAGCGTTTTCGAGAGTGCATGCTGGGAGTGAGTGGGCGTGTGAGCGGAAGCTCGGAGTGAGAGCGGCAGCGTTGCTGAGTGAGCGGACTAAACTTTCTACCTTTGTTTCTTTACTAACACTTTTATGTTGTTGTTTATTTATTAGTTTTAGGTAGTGTAGGGTAATCTGTAGGGTGTAGCGGGTGGAGGGAGCGGGTGTGAGTGTGTGTTTGACGCCGGGGAGAGCGCTGCGGAGCGCCGCGCCGGTGTGTTTGGAGATGGCAGCGGACTTCACTCACCTGACGCGGAAACACGGCGTGAAGGTCTCCGCCGGGTTCCCGTGCTCGGTGGAGGAGATCGCGCTGGCGGTTGGAGAGGTTGTCGGTCACAGCAGCATTAGATCAGCTGCTAGAATGAACGGGGCTGTAGTTATCTTCATCGAGCAGGCTGAGAAGGTTAACGAGCTGATCGAGAAGGGGATCACGGTGAAGGAACATTTTGTCGCGGTTCACCCCCTCTCGACCCCAGCTAGAAAAATCATGCTCGCAAAACGTACCCCCCTTCATCAGCGATGAGTTTCTTAGAAACGCGCTATCGCGTCACGGAAAAATAGTGTCCCCAATAAAGAAGATGCAATCTGGGTGCAAGTCTCCACTGTTGAAGCATGTAGTGTCCCACAGGCGCCAGGTTTACATGATCACAGAGAATCGGCAGGTAATAAACCTGAAGATACAAGTGAAGGTGGAGGACTTTGATTATGTGATCTATTTGACCTCAAACACAATGAAGTGTTTTGGATGTGGCTTGGAAGATCATTTAATCAAAGCGTGTCCCGAGAAAGCAGCTCAGAATGAGTCTGATGCTGCTGAAGACATGAATGAAAAAGATAGAGCTGATGGTGAGAACATCCAGGATAGTGCAGAAGGTACAGGTGTTGGAGAAAGCAAGGCTTCTGAGACAAGCGTCTCAGAAAAAGCAGCTGAGGATGGTGAGGTGCTGGGAACTCCTCAGAATACAGAGTGTGCAGCAGTCAGTGCAGCTGCTGAGGACACTGACAAAAGAAGCAGCTCCGTCGATATCACAGCAGCAGATATCAGTAACTGGATGAACTCCATCCTTACTGAAGTACAGAGCAGCGAAAAACCTTCTGAAAGAACGCAGGATGTAGAGATGGAGGAAAACCAGCTGAAAAGAAAGGCAGATGAGGCTGAAGGTGAGGTTCAGGTGAAGAAGAACCATCCTGAAACATATCAGGAGCTGCAGGAGAGCTCAGAAAGTGAAGAAGGTGAAATGGAAGACTCGGTTCTAAACCTGAGCAAGAATTCCTCACAAAAGAAAACAATGTACAATTTTATTGAGATCCAGAAGTTCTTGCAGGATACGTTTAATGAAAAAAAATAGAGAGAAAAAGGTGCCCCTCTTCTTCCCTGATGTGAAAGGCTTTATTGATTCTGTTAAATTGTTAATAGCAAAAAAAAAACGAGGACTTGTTCACAAAGCAAGAGGTGGCCAGGCTGAGGAAGCTGTTGGGGAAACTTAAGCTATGTTAAGCACAACAGGAGCCTTTATTTTAATTGTTTGGTTATTTCATTTCTCTCTGCTGCTCATGGCCAGTTTTAAGATCGCCTCTTTAAATATCAATGGAGCCAGAGACGCTAAGAAGAGGGCTATGTTATATGAGTTGATCAGAGAAAAAGGCATAGATGTTATGTTTCTTCAAGAAACACACAGTGATGTGGAGAACTCTGTTCACTGGAGTGACATGGGGTGGCATGGGCCAGTGAGTGGCATGGGCCAGTGGTGTTGAGCCACAGCGCTGGCGTGGCTTTTTTATTCTCAAACAAGCTGAACCCTTCCTCTTACACTGTAGAGGAGATCATCAGCGGAAGGCTTCTTTTGGTTAAAGCTCAGATTGAGAAACACACGTTTGTTTTTATCAATTTTTATGCTCCAACAAATGGCCCAGAGAGAGTGGTGCTTTTTAATAAGTTAAAGGATGTTTTAAACTCGGTTAGCGCTGAGGATTACTTGTTTTTAGCGGGTGATTTTAATTGCACTGTGGATGCTAGCGTCGACAGGAACCATGCAGAACCTCACCCTGCCTCACAGCGTGCTCTCGGTCAGGTGCTCCACAGCCACAGTCTGGTAGATATCTGGAGGAGGTTTCACGGAGGAGCGAGGCAGTACACCTGGTCTCACCTGCGAGATAGGACCATCTCATTGGCTAGACTAGACAGGTTTTACAGTTTTAAGCATCACTTTAACATTTTTAAGGGTTGTGACATAACGCCAGTGGGTTTTACAGATCATATGATGGTTTTATGTAATGTTTTTATTCAGAACACCTTTATTAAGAGCGCTTACTGGCATTTTAATAACTCTCTGATTTTTGACAAAAGTTTTAAAGACTCCCTTGATTTTATGTGGACACTTTTTAAAACAAGGAAGCATGAGTTCTCCTCTCTTAAACAGTGGTGGGACTGTGGGAAAACTGAAATCAAGGTTCTATGCCAGCAGCACACTCTTAATGAGACTCGAACGATCCACCAATCCATGAAGAGTCTGGAGAGTGACATCACAGAATTATCCAGTTTGTCCACAGGCAATCAAGAGCAGATGGAAGCCCTCAAAACAAAGAAAAGAGCTCTGGCGGACTTTCTGGGAACACGAGCTCAGGGAGCGATGGTGAGGGCCAGGTTCCAACAAGTGAACGAAATGGATACCCCATCCAGCTACTTCTTCAGTCTGGAGAAAAGAAGTAGACAGAGTCGAATCATCCACCCCCTGCTGGCAGACACAGGCCAAGAGCTCACAGAGCCTGCAGACATCAGGAGGAGGGCCGTGAACTTTTACTCGAACCTGTACAAAAGCGAGTATGAGGAGAACCAGCAACTGTTTAACTCTTTTGTAGATGGTCTGCCCACAGTTACGTAAGAATCCCAGAAGCTCCTAGACGATCCCCTGACTGCAGAGGAGCTTCATGCAGCCCTCCAGAGCATGCAGGGCAGGAAAGCTCCAGGGATCGATGGACTAACGGTTGAATTTTATAAAGCTTTTTGGGATATTTTTGCTGATGATTTTTTAGATGTTTTTAATGAAAGTTTTAATGAAGAGTGTCTCATATTGACCTGTCGAAGAGCTGTGATCACCCTCCTGCCAAAAAAAGGGAATCTGCAGGAAATCAAGAACTGGCACCCCGTGTCCCTCTTGTGCACCGACTGTAAGATCCTGTCGAAGGCGCTGGCCAGCAGACTGAAGGAAGTGATGGAGCAGGTGATTCACCAGGATCAGAGCTACTGTGTGCCGGGGCGGTCAATGGTAGACAATGTCTGCCTCGTCAGAGACATCCTAAACATCTCAAACACGAATAATTTTAACACTGGTCTCATCTCCCTCGATCAAGAGAAGGCGTTTGACAGAGTGGAACCCAAGTTTCTCTGGAGAGTAATGGAGAGGCTGGGGTTCAGCACAGCGTGGATCTCCCGGATTAAAACTCTCTACCAGGACATCGAGAGTATTTTAAAATTTAATGGTGGACTGTGCGCTCATTTTAAAGTTGGCAGAGGCATTCGTCAGGGGTGTGCCCTCTCAGGCATGCTTTATGACTTCTCACTCGAACCCTTACTGCATAAAGTACGCAAAGTTTTACCTGGTTTTATCATCCCTGTTTTTAACAAACCTGTGATTTTATCCGCATACGCCGACGATGTTATCGTTCTCATCAACAACCAGAGAGAGGTGGACATCTTACATCAAACTTGCAACCAGTATGGCGTCATCTCATCTGCCAGAGTCAACTGGAGAAAGAGTGATGCGTTGGCAGTGGGAGGATGGAGCGGAGGCCTCCCGGTCTTACCTCAGAGCCTCACCTGGAAGAATGACGGCTTAAAATACCTGGGAGTCTTCATCGGAAACAAACCGTTCATCGGGAAAAACTGGGAAGGCCTGGCTGAGAAGGTGGAAGGGAGACTCAATAAATGGAGATGGCTTCTTCCGGAAATCTCCTACAGAGGTAGAGTCCTCATCGCCAATAACCTCGCCGCCTCAGCCCTGTGGCATCGACTAGCATGTATGGAACCACCTCCTCAGTTCCTGACAGCCTTGCAAGGGAAAATCATAGACTTTTTCTGGAGCCGCCATCACTGGGTCCCACAGAGTGTCCTATACTTAAAGAAGGAAGAAGGAGGGCAGGGCTTAATTCACCTGGTGAGCAGAGCAGCCACATTTCGCCTTCAGTACGCTCAGAAATACCTGACCGGCCCTAAATCACTGGTGTGGAGAGACGTGGCCAGCTACATCCTGAGGAGAACAAACAATCTAGGGCTCGACGCAACTTTGTTTTTAACCATGCCAAGCTTTCTGCAATTGAACAGTCTCCCACCTTTTTATCAGAGTGTTTTTAGAGCTTGGAAAATGTTCAAATGGACTCCACCAACAGCAGTTAAGTCCCTGCACTGGCTCCTGGAACAACCCCTAGTCAACGGTGGCAGGTTTGACATAGGAGTATTAGGGCTAAATACAACCCTTCTAAAGACAAAGACTCTGCATCTTCGACAGGTTATAGAGGCTGCTGGACCAGAGCTGCAGGATTCTGAGGCTGTAGGAGCTCTCCTTAATCTGAAGTCTCGGCATGGAGAAGATCCTTGGGCTGTGGAGAGAGAAGCTGGAGGAAGAGGAGAAGCTGATGCTAAGAAGCTACAGCGATCGTGTCTTGACACCTGATGGGAGCGACCCCTTCCCAGATATGAGCTTCATCCCAGACACCGGAGAGCTCTTTGGTCCTCTTCTGAAGATCTCCAGCAGCGGATCCCTGACTCTTTGTGACGCAAGCAAAGAAACATTTTATACCTGTGCTGTCAAGGTCCTGAACAAAAAACAACTCTGGAACCGAGCAGACACAGTATGGAGAGGCAAGTTGCTCCTGAGTGAAGACACCGCACCTGCCTGGAGAGTCCTGTACAAGCCTCTACTGAAGAAACGCACGGCTGACCTCCAGTGGAGGATCTTACGTGGAGCCATCGCTGTCAATGCCTTCGTCTCTGTGCTGAACCCTGAAACCTCCAGCACCTGCCCCTTCTGTCCTCTGCGGGAAACCATCTATCACTGCTTCCTGGAGTGTAAAAGACTGACCAGTTTTTTTTAATGTTTTATCAAATGTTTTTAACAGTTTTAATGAGAATTTCTCTGCTGCTGTCTTGGTCCTGGGTGCAGGATACAGAAAGTCTGAACGTGTAAAGTGGCAACTTTTAAACTTCCTTTTGGGAGAAGCCAAGCTGGCGGTGTACGTGAGCAGGAAGAATAAGGTGGAGGGAGGAGCAGGTCAGGAGGTCAGCGAGGTGTGGCGCTGTAATGTCAGGGCCAGACTGTGGCTGGAGTTCAGGTTTTATAAAATGATGGAGAACATGGAGTCTTTTGAGCATCAGTGGAGCTACAATAATGTTATTTGTTCTGTGGCTGAAGGGGAGCTAATTTTTTCTGGCGTTTTCAGGTAGAGATGTCTCTGTATAACTTTTAAAGTCTGCTGTTCATTTTATTTATTTATTTATTCAAATGAAGTGTGAATTCTGAAATGAATTGAATTGTGAAGTCTTTTATGTATTATATGTGTGACTGAGACAATAAAGTCTTTGTAAAAATAAAAAAATCAAATCTCAGAGCGTACGCCAGCGCCTCCGTATGGCGAGCGCAATGGGCCACTAACGCGCTCATCTCAAACGCGTTTAATATTAAAACGGCGTTTTAAACCGCTTTTGCGCCGCAAAAAACGCCGTTTGCAGTTCAAACGCCGTAAAAAACGCGCGAAAATCCGCCCTTCTGTTGTTGTAAAAAACGCCGTTTTAGACGGCGTTTGTCCTCCATAAAACGCCGTTCACAACGCCGTTTTGGGTGCACAAAAACGCCGTTTTAAACGGCGTTTTCTTGTCTGCATAATGAGCATTTCCAAAACGAGTAAGCCCATCCCAATCAGTGACGAACAGAGCCAGACCAGACTAATTCACAACAGAGCGGTTTAATGGGGATGGCTTAACTCGAGTACACGAATGAACTTTTGCTACATCCACACACCCAGTAAAGTTATAGATTAGTTTTAATGTTGATCACAGTTTAACAGATGCAAGAGATTGTTTTATATATATATAAATAAGTATACTCATACGTTGCTAAGTACGAAAACGAATGTTTTAAGCTGTACTGATGCTAAAACCATGCCTTGCATTAAGCAGCAATGCATTGACTTATCAGGCTATCTTTGAAAATCTATCAAAAACGAGTTATAGAATCTCTTAAACTTGTTTGTTTTAAATAAGGATTATGAATACATTTACGTTTCAACAGGGCATTGAGTGGGAAATGCCACAATGCCACAATTAAAAGTAACTCCAAAACACACTTTAATAATTTGAACAATAAATAACGTTTTATTCGAGAGAGAGAGAGAGAGAGAGAGGGGGGGTGGGGGGCTTCTGACTTGAGCTTCTGGTATTCGCTTGTGAAGGTAGACAGGAGAAAGATGTGTGAGAAACCATCAATTATTGGAACTTTTTTTGATGGGGAGCCAGTGAAGAGTGACAAAGAGGGAAGGAACATGAGCTCTCTTCAGTTCCTCGAAGAGAAGATGAGTTGCAGAGCTCTGGATCTTCTGGGCCAATTTTCTGATGTTGTGTAGTGCAAACCTACACGCTCAAGTCGTGTTGGCGATGTGGTCTTCGAAGGACAACTGCTTGTCCAGAATCACTCTGACTATTAACTAAAGGACAAGGGGTGATTGTTGAGGATTCCAGCTGAAGGAGGGGTTTTGTTTGACGGTGTCAACATTTTTTGCTCTGTTGGCACCAGTCTAAATAGCACACAGAGAAAATAGATTAAACCACATCCACCAACCTCACCCCACCAGTCACACACATCCACCAAACACACCCCACCAGTCACACACATCCACCAAACACACCCCCACCAGTCACTCACATCCACCAAACACACTCCACCAGTCACTCACATCCACCAAACACACTCCACCAGTCACTCTCATCCACCAAACACACCCCACCAGTCACTCACATCCACCAAACACACCCCACCAGTCACTCACATCCACCAAACACACTCCACCAGTCACTCTCATCCACCAAACACACCCCACCAGTCACACACATCCACCAAACACACCCCACCAGTCACACACATCCACCAAACACACCCCACCAGTCACTCACATCCACCAAACACACTCCACCAGTCACTCTCATCCACCAAACACACCCCACCAGTCACACACATCCACCAAACACACCCCACCAGTCACTCACATCCACCAAACACACTCCACCAGTCACTCACATCCACCAAACACACTCCACCAGTCACACACATCCACCAAACACACCCCACCAGTCACACACATCCACCAAACACACCCCACCAGTCACTCACATCCACCAAACACACTCCACCAGTCACTCACATCCACCAAACACACTCCACCAGTCACTCACATCCACCAAACACACACCACCAGTCACTCACATCCACCAAACACACCCCACCAGTCACACTCATCCATACAGGGCAAAGTGGGTGAAGTGGATTGCCCAGGGCCAAAACGGCAGAATGGACCTAACAGGGATCGAACGGCGAACAACTCCACCACTGCGCCACCTAATTCACAAATCAAAGGCAACATTTATTCTATAACAAAGGCATTTATTCTTTTGATAAACATAAAAAGTATATTTTTGAAGATGAGGTGCTTTTCAGCTTGTGATGCAGGCATCATATTATGTTCTTTGGTTAATTAACACTGTCCACTTCGAGGAACGTAATAACATTTATTTCATTATTCCCAACAAGCCATGTGGAATATCAAAATCTTCTGTATGTATTGTTCCACTCTCTTACTTTTTATCATTGAGTTTGAAAGTTTGCTGACTGAAGCAATAAAGACTTAAATATAAGACCAATGTCCATGAGTTTTTATCAGGCACATACCAATAAGTAAACTTCGCACTGTTGTACATAGTATTATCATCAAATGAGAAAGTAATCACTGCCTATTTCAGTTCTGTTTATCTAAGTTATTGAAAATTATTGAATATTTAACTTTGACGATTAAAATATTTCTATTCACTTACAAATAGATGGACTAGGGTGAAGTTATCTAAGTGTAAAACAAACAATTAGTTATTTTTATTATTCCATAAAATTATTAAAACCATATTTTATTAAAAGTAACCAAAAGTCCTGCAAATTCCCAGTCCAAAAAGGCCAAACTATCGATTTTTTAACATTTTCTTATATTGTCTAATTATTTAATTAAAACACATACTCTTGAATTTATTGCACTGCAATGTACTTGAGTTTGGCCATCCGCATTAAAACTGTCGGGGGGGGGGGGGAGCTCATTATGCAGACAAGCAAAACGCCGTTTAAAACGGCGTTTTGGATTCCTACAAAAACGGCGTATTAAACGGCGTTTTGGATTCCTACAAAAACGGCGTATTAAACGGCGTTTTGGATTCCTACAAAACGGCGTATTAAACGGCGTTTTGGATTCCTACAAAAACGGCGTATTAAACGGCGTTTTGGATTCCTACAAAAACGGCGTATTAAACGGCGTTTTAAACAGCTTTTGCATCGCAAAAACCCGTTTGCAGTTTAAACGCCGTAAAAAACATGCGACAATTCGAGCAAAACGCCGTTTTTAACGGCGTTTTTGTTGTTATCAAAAACGCCGTTTATAACGCCGTTTTGAGTTCTCGAAGACGCCGTTTTAAACGGCGTTTTGCTTGTCTGCATAATGAGCTCCTCCCCTTCATTTCGACAGTTGTAATGCGGATGGCCAAACTCCACCAAAAACTTTAGCAACATCCACACACCTAGTAAAGTTATAAATGAGCTGTAATGTCGATCACAGTATAATAGATGTAAGAGAATGTTTTTAAATACATTTTTAACACTGCAATGCCATCTTGTGGTTTCTTGTACTTCATCAAAATAAACAGTAAGGGTTTCTAAAGCTCAGCAAATGAGTGATGGTTCATATGATTTTGGTCAAAAGATGTTGTTGTTAATTATTTCTACTGCATTACCTTTATGGACTAATAAATCAGCAGAACGTTTTTTTTTTGTTATAGTTATAGAAGCATTGTTTAGAAAAGTTAGAGGACATTAGTGCATGCTAGATTTAAAAATGTATTAATGATACATTATATTTAAGCATGATATTGTAACCTGTTTGAAGAAAAGTATTGATGTATTTTATACTGAAAGACATTGTAACCCATTTGAAGATGTTATATATAACCTTGTTGAAGATGTAACCAAAATATATATGTAAGAGTTTAAAGACATTGAAATATGTTTAGTCCCAAAGACGAAGATGGCAGTTTAAACTCAAACGGATCCGGAAGACGAAGGAGATCATGATGGCATACCTTCGACGAACAGCAGAGGGACTCATTGTTCAAGCAATGAAGAGACTGAGTATAAAAACCCAAGGAGAACAGTGAACAGCGGATTCTGACACGCTCAGTTTCCCTCGTTGCTAGAAACCCAGGTGCGAACTTTATTATACCGTTTTATTATTGTAACCTTTATATTGGAAATACTATTGTAACCTTTTATTTCTGAAATATTGTATTGTATTTTAACCAACCAAAAACAAAGAAAAAGAAGATAAAAATCTTTTTGCTTTGAAACTCGTTGTTTGGTGGGTTTTTTCTGAGAAGAACACAGGGAAGAATATACCACAGAGGAGTCTTCCATACCAAATTGTAAGTATTTAAACTTGCTTATATTGTGTATGGATTTGACTTACTTTACCTAACCTGAGAATAATAAATAAGAAGGTTAAAGGTGGTTTTATAGGAGACACCATAAAACATTATGCTCCACAAGTAGGCTGTAAGCTGGAAGAAAAGGAGAGATTCTGGAGTGAGTTAGATGAGGTGATGGAGAGTATTCCCAGAGGGGAGAGAGTAGTGGTGGGAGCAGACTTCAACGCTCATGTGGGTGAGGGCAACAGAGGTGATGAGGAAGTGATGGGCAGGTTTGGTGTTAAGGAAAGGAATCCAGAAGGACAGATGTTGGTGGACTTTGCCAAGAGGATGGAAATGGCTGTAGTTAACACTTATTTCCAGAAGAGGGAGGAACATAGAGTTACCTTCAAGAGTGGTGGTAGGAGTACGCAGGTGGACTACATCCTAAGTAGACGAGCCAATCTGAGAGAGATCACTGACTGCAAAGTAGTGGTAGGAGAGAGTGTAGCCAGACAGCATCGGATGGTGATGTGTAGGATGTTTCTGGTGGTCAGGAAGAAGAGGGGAGGAAAGATGGAAAAGAAGACCAAGTGGTGGAAGTTGAAAAAGGAAGACGGTTGTGAGGAATTCAGACAGAAGCTGAGACAGGCTTTGGGTGGCAAGGAAGAGCTTCCAGAGGACTGGGAAACTACAGCAGAAGTGATCAGGGAGACAGGTAGGAAGGTGCTAGGTGTGTCAGCAGGAAGAAGGAAAGAAGATAAGGAAACATGGTGGTGGAATGAGGAAGTACAGGACATCATCCAGAGGAAGAGGCTAGCTAAAAAGAAGTGGGACATCGAGAGGACTGAAGAAAGTAGACAGGAGTACAAGGAATCACAGCGCAGGGTGAAGAGGGAGGTGGCAAAGGCCAAACAGAAGGCATATGATGAGTTGTATGCCAGGTTAGACACGAGGGAAGGTGAGAAGGAATTGTACAGATTAGCGAGACGGAGAGACAGAGCTGGGAAGGATGTGCAACAGATAAGGGTGATTAAAGATAGAGATGGAAGAGTTCTTACAAGTGAGGAGAGTGTGCAGAGAAGATGGAAGGAGTATTTTGAGGAGTTGATGAATGAGGAGAATGAGAGGGAAAGAAGAGGGGAAGAGGTGAACATTGTAGAGCAGGAAGTTGAAAAGATTAGAAAGGATGAGGTGAGGAAGGCTCTGAGGAGAATGAAGAGTGGAAAGGCTGTTGGTCCAGATGATATCCCTGTGGAAGTGTGGAAGTGTCTAGGAGAGACAGCAGTGGAGTTCCTATCTAGGTTATTCAACAGGATTCTAGAGAGTGAGAAGATGCCTGAGGAATGGAGGAGAAGTGTCCTAGTGCCAATCTTTAAGAACAAGGGTGATGTGCAGAGTTGTAACAACTACAGAGGTATAAAGTTGATGAGCCACACAATGAAAATCTGGAGAAGAATCAAAGGAAAGGTGTACAGAACAGTAATGAGACCAGCTATGATGTATGGGTTAGAGACTGTAGCAGTGAGGAAGAGACACGAGGCAGAGATGGAAGTAGCAGAGATGAGGATGTTGAGGTTCAGTTTAGGAGTGACAAGGATGGACAAGATTAGGAACGAGCACATCAGAGGAACAGCTCAGGTTGGTTGTTTTGGAGACAAAGTCAGAGAAGCCAGATTGAGATGGTTTTGACATGTGCAGAGAAGGGATAATAGTTATATTGGTAGAAGGATGTTGGAGATGGAGCTGCCAGGCAAGAGGGTGAGAGGAAGGCCAAAGAGAAGTTATATGGGTGTGTTGAAGGAGGACATGAAGGTAATTGGTGCAAGAGTAGAGGATACTGAGGCCAGAGTTAGGTGGAAACAGATGATTTGCTGTGGCGACCCCTAAACTGGGAACAGCCGAAAGAAGAAGAAGAAGAAGAAGAAGAATAAGAATTAAATAAATACAGCTCTCAGGGCAGGATAACATGGCACCCTTCATACATGTTTTTGAAACTCTTCTAGCTACAGCAGAATAATATACATGTTATAGGTTTAGGTTGACATGTTTCCTTTTGTTGCAATATATTATAGTTAATAGTGGACAATATCCAAGATAATAGTGACTAACAAACACAAAACGGACCAAATGGAGAATATTGAATATCATATTGATTGTGCAAATATAATGATTCATCAATGGATGTCAATCAGGTGATAACATCTGTATGAAAGACCATATAGATGATATGTCTTTTATATGCGTGAAGCAGCAGAATAAGATATGTAGATTTACAGCTTCAGTTTTGTACAGGTTACTCCAGCAAATATTTAGCAGTAAGATTAATCAGTAATCACTTATCCCGAAACCAATGTAACAGGTATAAAATATATGAATAATGTGGATATAGAATTACACTGAAAATGCTTGAAGTTCTGTTGGGTTGTTGGAGTGGGTGCCTTCCCCTTTAAGGGCATACTTTTCGTTTTGGGGAAATTCCCGTTTTCCCGCCTCCTCTGCCCTTTTGTCAATGGCCATCTGTGCAAGAGGTAGGTGTTTACTGAGCTCCAACGTATTTTGATTTTCTTTGAGTAATGTAACCATCTATATAGCGATCTCTGTGTATTTTTTTGTATGAATAGAGAAAACCGAGAGGAGAGATTGATGGGGCCGTTTGCTGTGTTTTTCTGTTTCCTTACTGTCAGGAATAAACTGAGGTGAAGATCATCTGATGACTGACTGGTTCACTTTTAATGAACAAAAAAAGCAAACACAACGCAGATCCACCGGTTACACCAACAATAGCTTTGTTCCTCCTCGGAACACTGTTTAGATATTTTGAATCAAAACATGGACCAAAAGTAAGCAATTGCAGCCATTTTGACTCTGGTTGTGTTGAATGGCCCAATAACTGCAAAGCACACAACTTACTCCTCATAGAAACAGTTAGCTCTCTCTCCACCCTGCACAGCTGCAGCGAGAGATTGCATTCGCAACTTTTCTCACGAGCCTCGAATACTTTAATTCCAATGATTTTTTTTAACTAATTGAAATGTTTAAACTATTTGAAGGTAGTTTGTATTTTTTCACGTTACCCTTCAGCTTCACAAAAAATCACAGAGTTTTTCAGAAGAACACTGAAGAACATAAAGGCATACTTGTTGTTATACACAGTATAATCACCATAAAAAAAACATAAAAACACACATTAAAAAAATACATATAAAATATATATATACATAAATAAATTTTAAAAAGTACGAACAATCATGACTCCACCCACCTCCCAACAGGCAAGAGACAGAAGGTGTAACGTTACCCGCCATTTTGCCTGGCTGAGAATAAGGTATGTAGATGTGTTTTCGTTGTTTTAGTTAAACCATTGTAAGGAAAATACCATGTTATGTGGAATGTGTTGAGGAGTTGCTAACTAATATTTCTGTCAGGGTTGTCATAAATTCATCATGGATGCGCATTTTATAAAGATATAATTTTACAACTTCTGAACGGAAACTCGTTTTCGTTCTTGTAAAGTTAGTGTTTGTGAAATGTTGAATTCCCGTCCGACTGTAAAGTGTGTTAAATCTGTCAGAGAAGTTTATTTTAAATTAGATGCGCGGTAGGCATATGTAAACAGATAATTGAGTTTTGCTACTTTCAACCCGTTGTGTAGGAACTAGATTTTGTCTCCGTGGCTGGCGTAGGGATATGCCTCGTGGTCTGTGATGAGTCACCTGGCTCGGTTGTTCCGCTAGTTAGCCCGATACTAACGTCAAACATTTTAATAACACAAAGCAGCAAGCCTGCTTGAAGACGAGGGTTCGTTGCAAACTTCCATAAAACAACCAAATAAGTTTAAGGCAAGTGTCGTGATGTGAGTGATTTGTTGAAAAATGTTAGTTTTGGAATATTCTCTCCGTGCATCGAGTGAGGTAAGACACTTTTTCGAGTTGTTGTTAAACTGCACGGTAAGACTGATCGTGGGCTGTGCTATGTCAGTGTAATTTTATTTATTTATTTACCACCTCACGAGAGGTAGCCAATGCTAACGCTTGTAATGCGTTTTATGATGACTACAAATGTCGCCGCCGTTAAATGACCCAATAATCACATTTTTGTAAGAAAACAAGCCAAACTTGTATTATGTCTTGCACATTTCACATGTGGAATACTGTGTTTTTGATAACAAGTACTTTCAATTTAAAAGGATTTCGAAATGTAAGTTAATCTGACAAACGGTTACACCTAGACAATTTGATCTGAATATGATAAAAAAAAATGTGATACCGCAGTCAGGTTACAGAATGAGCCCCTTTAAAAAATGAACATTTATAACTTATTGTTTCCTTTGACTCTTTGTAGCTTATCCAGAAAAACCTGCAGACTAAACCTGATGGGGGGGGGAGACAATCATCAGGGAGAATGGTAAAACCAAAAGCTTAAAAGAGAGAACTTGAATAAAGATGATAAAGATTCATACTGCAGCTATGACTGAAAAACTCAGGTAACCCGAAGACTAGCTGACTTTCATTGTCACACAAGACCAATGTTCCATTGCATCCTCAGGAGATTTTAAAGAGTGTCTGTGTACATTTAACAAACTTTGCTTAAATTCAATATTTCTTTGTAATTTCTACAGCACATGTTCGCCTGGACACATTAGAGAACTGTATGCCCATAGAAGCATTGCCTGGTTTCCAAATCATCCTGGTCCCTCCACCAAGAAACGATATATAAGTCAGTATGATTTCCTACACAAAGTTGTTTTTCTATTCTTATATTTTGGTGCAAAAAGAAAAGTGCTCCAATGTTTTTTTTATTAAAAAAAAACATTTTAAGTATTTCATATAAGTACAACTTCATCATAAAAGTGAAAGCTTTTAAGATCAGTTTATGCTGGTTGGTTTTCCTTATCAGGTAAATTCACAGAAACATTTTAAACACCCGGATTATGTTTTTAGTTGCTAGTGGCAAACAGAGGCCTTTGTGAATTTTTGGGACGCACCGATACCAAGCTCGAGTACTCATAAAGACATGCCGATATCACAGACCGATACTTTGTGAGGTCATCCACAGAAGTGTTAAATTGAGTTAAATATAATATCATACAAAAATTATTGCAAATGTATCGTCAGCCTGTGGTAGGGAAAGAGATGGCACGAACTTCACTCAGCATTTCAGCACTTAACACCGCAATGATCCCTGAGTGATGCTTGATCATCTACTGTATTTAAACTTGTTCGAAACATCTATATAGTTAAGATGTGTCTTAAGAATTTATTGACGCAAACAAATCACAAAGCAGCAGACCGTGGCGGAGAGCTCTCTGATTGAGCTTGCGTGGTCATTATAACTGTAACTATTATAACTGTAACTAAAACATGAACTGTACAGCACAATCAATGAGTTAATAATAATTCAAAAAAACTCCTGTGCACATCAAAAACACTAAAAGGTTTCTAACATTCAAGTTAAAAAAGGCAGTAACGTTATAGTTTAGCATCGACACGTCACAGATCACAGAATAACAAAAACATTGTTGAAAACAGAATAGACGAGACGTTCCCAGTCTGAAATCTGCTCACAGCAGAGAGCCTCAAAACTGTAAATCTCTGCTCTACAAATCATCTTGCTCCCATGTGATCAATCTGGAGAATTGAGTTTAAGATCAGGGTCACTTTTGGGCTTTTCTGTCAAATTTATCTTGCTGTAATCCGTTATAAACCTTGAGCTAAACACCAGGAAGCTGCTCAGAAAGCAAAGGCTCTTAAAAAGACCATGTCTTTACTGGCAGCTACTTTTCTAGCCTTTGTTCAGAACAGGACACTACGTACCAGTTTCTTTCACGTGATGTAATCTGACAACAACAAGTTATTTTAAAACTTTATATTATAAAATAAATATATATATAGATTTGAGCAGGATGTAACTTGCAGTATGCATTGTTTACTTCTTGTGAAAAGAAAGCTGGATATATTAGTGTGGTTTCATGATAAAACTGTAACATTTGTTGTTTTAAATGACCAACTGGTACATTAAAATTCTGTCTCTAAAACAGTGTGTTTACAAAATTGAGAGGTTATTTGCCAAAAAAAACAAGCACGTCAACCTTGTCTGGTTCTGTTTTTTGTCAGGTTAGTGTCCTCTTCCTCTTTAGCAAGCACTGCACTGAGGTGTGCGGAAAATGCAGAGTAGGATTTACACAAGGTATGCTAACAACACCCGAACCTGAACACCTGAACACCCTGTTCACCCGACAGGGCACCTGTGAAGTCCTAGAGTGGGCTGAAGGCCTTGTTCACTGATTCCAGGATCTCAAGATCCTGCCATGAGGGTGCAGATGTCGAACTTTGTGGTTTACAGATGGAATCTTTGAGAAGGCGTAAATAGACTTCTCCAAAAAACAGGCATTGTTATCAGTATCTGTATAGACGAGTACCTGGAAAAAAAGTAGTTGTACTTAAAATTTTGTATCAGTGCTACCTTAGTGAATATACTCATTTTGGCACAACAAACAGATTGACTCAATTTTTTTGTTCCAAAGGATCAGTATTACGTTCCTCAAAGTGGACAGTGTTGATTAACCTGTTTTATGGTGTTCAATTAATCCTTTAATCTTTAATCAATTAAACCTTCAACCATTTTATTTAGTATTCTCAGGTTAAGTTAAGTAAGTAGAATCTGCCCTAAATTCTAAGTTTTAAACGCTTAGAGCTTGGTCAGAAGACTCCTTTGTGGTCAGTTCTTTCTCTTAAGCTTTTACATTAAACATCTTTCATCAAAGATTAAAAATTAATTTTAAATAAAAAACTCGATAGTCAGTAATTGCAATTAATTACATTTCTTTTAATTAATCGCTTTTTAAATATATTACAAAACATAATAAGCATCATAAAGTAAAATAGTACTCATCCATCGTGGATAAAAATTGGTTGGTTGGTTTCTCAAAGCAAATGTCTTTTCATTGTCTTAAAAGTTTTTTCCTCGCTCGGTCGTCCATCATCAGGTGTCTCCTGCCTCTGGGGATGCCGCCGCTTCGCTAGCAAGTCCGTCCGCTCAGTACATGTCTTCATCTTTTATACCCGTTATGATGCATTCCGATCTCGACCGTTCATTGGCTCGTCTTTCATGCGTTCTTGGCATGTCCAGCTCGTTTGCAAATCATGTAGTGTTCATGATAACACACACTACCTCATTTGCCCACCAGGCAGGCTCACAGATGCACAGAGTTAACTTTTGGCCTACTTACTTCACCTTTAACCTAGATCTGCTCTACGCATGCAGAATACAGCTCAGAGATAGCTCTCTTACAAGCACATCCTCATTTAGTACCGTAAATCATGTAATGTCTTTAAATTAGGCAAATTCTTGAAGTTATACAACAAACCAAAGAACATAATATGATGTCTGCATCTCAAGCTGAAAAGCACCTTATCTTCAAAAAGATACATTTTATGTTTATCAAAAGAATAAATGTATGTTGCATTTGATTTGTGAATTAGGTGGCGCAGTGGTGGAGTTGGTCATCGTGGGACCCGAGGGTTGGCGGTTCGATCCCTGTTAGGTCCATTCTGCCGTTTTGGCCCTGGCCAAGCCAATTCACCCACTTGCCCTGGGTGTGACTGGTGGGGTGTGTTTGGTGGATGAGTGTGACTGGTGGGGTGTGTTTGGTGGATGCGTGTGACTGGTGGGGTGTGTTTGGTGGATGCGTGTGACTGGTGGGGTGTGTTTGGTGGATGCGTGGGACTGGTGGGGTGTGTTTGGTGGATGAGTGTGACTGGTGGGGTGTGTTTGGTGGATGCGTGTGACTGGTGGGGTGTGTTTGGTGGATGCGTGTGACTGGTGGGGTGTGTTTGGTGGATGCGTGTGACTGGTGGGGTGTGTTTGGTGGATGTGTGTGACTGGTGGGGTGAGGTTGGTGGATGCGGTTTAATCTATCTTCTCTGTGTGATATTTAGACTGGTGCCAACAGAGCAAAAAAATGTTGACACCGTCAAACAAAACCCCTCCTTCAGCTGGAATCCTCAACAATCACCCCTTGTCCTTTAGTTAATAGTCAGAATGATTCTGGACAAGCTGTTGTCCTTCGAAGACCTCATCGCCAAGACAACTTGAGCGTGTAGGTTTGCACTACACATCAGAAAATTGGCCCTTCTTAATGGAGCACGCAACTCAACTCCTGGTTCAGACTCTGCTCCTCTCACGTCTGGACTACTGCAAGGCTCTCCTAGCAGGACTTCCAGCTCAAACCTCTTGCAGACGATCCAGAGCTCTGCAACTCATCTTCTCTTCGAGGAACTGAAGAGAGCTCATGTTCCTCCCCTCTTCGTCACTCTTCACTGGCTCCCCATCAAGAGTTCAAATAATTGATTTCTCACACATCTTTCTCCTGTCTACCTTCACATGCTAATACCAGAATCCTTCTCTCTCTCTCTCTCTCTCTCTCTCTCTGAAATGAATAAAATGTTATTTATTGTTCAAATTATTAAAGTGTGTTTTGGAGTTATTTTTGATTGTGCAAATAATCCCACACAGTTTTACTTCTTTTTAATCTAATTTATTGAGCATTTATTAACTGATTTAATATAACCCAAACTTTAGCGACCA
The DNA here is from genome assembly GCA_900490495.1 of Danionella dracula. Lineage (NCBI taxonomy): Eukaryota > Metazoa > Chordata > Actinopteri > Cypriniformes > Danionidae > Danionella > Danionella dracula. The sequence continues at coordinate 3,607,796 of UELW01000278.1, read as the reverse complement.
CTACTGTTTAGTTCTATGAGGTGCAACAAGTCACATTGTGGCATTTCCCACTCAATGCCCTGTTGAAACGTAAATGTATTCATAATCCTTATTTAAAACAAACAAGTTTAAGAGATTCTATAACTCGTTTTTGATAGATTTTCAAAGATAGCCTGATAAGTCAATGCATTGCTGCTTAATGCAAGGCATGGTTTTAGCAACAGTACAGCTTAAAATATTCGTTTTCGTACTTAGCAACGTATGATTATACTTATTTATATATATATAAAACAATCTCTTGCATCTGTTAACCTGTGATCAACATTAAAACTAATCTATAACTTTACTGGGTGTGTAGATGTAGCAAAAGTTCATTCGTGTACTCGAGTAAAGCCATCCCCATTAAACCGCTCTGTTGTGAATTAGTCTGGTCTGGCTCTGTTCGTCACTGGTAGGGGTGGCCTTACTCGTTTTGGAAATAAGGGGGAGGAGCTCATTATGCAGACAAGAAACGCCGTTTAAAACGGCGTTTTCGTGCACCCAAAACGGCGTTGTGAACGGCGTTTTATGGAGGACAAACGCCGTCTAAAACGGCGTTTTTTACAACAACAGAAACGCCGTTAAAAACGGGGTTTTGGGCGGATTTTCGCGCGTTTTTTACGGCGTTTGAACTGCAAACGGCGTTTTTTGCGGCGCAAAAGCGGTTTAAAACGCCGTTTGCGGCGCCGTTTTAATATTAAACGCGTTTGAGATGAGCGCGTTAGTGGCCCATTCCGCTCGCCATACGTCTCCGCTCGGCTTCGTGCGTGCACGAGCGTCTCCGCTCCTTTCCGCGCGTGCGCGAGCGTGTCCGCTCCTCTCCGCGCGTGCGCGAGCGTGTCTGCTCCTCTCCGAGCGTGCGCCAGCGCCTCCGCTCCTTTTCTCTTTCTTTTTTCTTTCTAATGTCTCTCTTTTTCTAATTACTCTCTTTATTGCTTTAACGCTCTTTTTCTCTGCTAATTAATTTTTCTCTCTCTTTCTCTACTTTTTCACTCTAATTTCTCTATCTATCTTTGTCTGTTTTCTGTCTTTCTTTCTTTCTTTCTTGTTCTACATCTTTATTTCATACTTTCTCATCCATCCATCTATTTCTTTCTTTCCTCTCTCTTTTATTCCTCCCCTCTCTATCTTTTTTCTCTTCCGTCTTACACACACTGTCTTTGTTTTTCTCACTCTCTCTATTCTCTTCTTCTCCTTTCTTTCTTTACTTCCTTTTTTCTGCCTCTCTTTCTCTCGCTCTCTTTGATCTTTCTTTCAGTGGCTCTTTATGTCTTTAATGTCTTTCTTTCGCGCTCTCTCTCATTTTTATCTCTCTCTAATTTCTTTCTCGCTTTCTTTCTTTCTTTCTATTTATTCCTCTCTTTCCCAATAAGCTTCTTTCCTGCCCTGCATGCTCTTCAAAGCAATGTGAAGTTCCTCTTCAGTCGGGGCTCATCCAGAGACTTTGCTTCATCGCTGGAGAGTGCAGGGAGGCCTTCCAGGAACCCTCTGATTGTCTCTTCCTCAGAGCTGAGCTCGCTGCTGTAGAGGGTGGAGTAGAAGCGGACGGCTCTTTTTCTCAGCTCAGACGGTTCGGTCAGCTCTTCTCCAGTCTCAGAGAACAGGGAGTGGATGATCCTGCTCAGCTCGTTCTTCTCTAAGCTGAAGAAATAGCTGGGCAGGGTGTCCATCTCGGTCACGTGTTGGAAGCAGGACCTCACCAGTGCTTCCTGTGCTTTGGCCCCCAGGAGCTCCGATAAAGTCTTCCTTTTCTTCCTCAAGGTTTATGCGTGGCTCTCTGTGGTTCCTGTCTACCCTGGCATCGAGGGTGCAGTTAAAGCCCCCCCTAAAAATAACAGATCCTCCTGGTTACAGGAGCTGAGAGCGTCCTGCAGCGTTCTCAACAGCTCGAGCCTCTCAGGACCACTGGTTGAGTCGTAAATATGAATAAAAACAAAGGAGAGCTTCTCCAGCTGAGCTCTCACTAGCAGCAGCCTCTCCTCGCTGAGCTCCTCCGCTGTGAGAGAGGAAGGGTTGAACCTGGGGGGAGAGCAGCAGGCCCACCCCAGCGCTACTGTTCTGCTGGTGACTGAGCAGCACCCACCCCAGCCACTCCCTGCTCCAGTACAGCGCTTTCTCCGGGTCGCTCTGAGTCTCCTGGAGGAGCAGCACATCCACAGCCTTCGCTCGGCTCAGTTCGTACACCAGCGCTGTCTTCCTTGTCTCTCGCGGCACGATATTTATATTTAAAGAAGCTATTTTAAAATTGTTCATCATTAGAAGGAGAGGACTAACAATATAAAGGCAATAACACATGTAGAGAGGGAGGACTTGAGGGTTTACTCTCAGCATTATAGACCAATGTTTTCCTCCGTGAGTCTCACTGAAGGGACACTGATCCTTCATCTTCAGGTACATCCGGACTGAATCACAGAACCCATCAACGTCAGAAAACTCTGCCCTGACCTTTTTGTCCATTTGATCTTTCTGATTTAAATTAGCAGTAAGGAACTTTTTAATCTTTTTAGCTGGCTAATCTGTTCCCTGCTTCACAGCTGCTATTGAGGGCTTGGTTCTAACTGAGCTTCCTCCCTTTCGCTGTTCTCTTGCTCAACCACAGTCTCCATCATCTCCTCCTCCTTCTCCAGTGTTATTCATTTTTAATATAACTTTAGTCTCAGTTGCTCCAGCCTTCCTCTTCACCCCTACCTGGCTCAGAACTGTTTTTACAGCAACATCCTCCTGCCTTGCCTTAACGCTTACTGCTGCACAGCAAAAATGACAGTGTACATTTTACTCATATTGAGTCAAATTTAACACTCCAAAAATGTATATATGACTCCCTCCATTTCGGCGTTAAAGTAACACTTTTGAAAGTGTTAAATATGTACATTACTCTCAGATTAAATTTGTACACTGTGAGTGTTTATTTGTACATCCAAAAATAGTTTATGTCTATCTTTAAAGTGTTATCATCTCTGGCTGGTGTTAAAATCTACACCCGTATGAGTTTAAATATACACCACAGATAGGTTTTATACCCATTTAAAGTGTTATCATCTCTCACTAGTGTTAATATCTACACCCGTATGAGAATAAATATACACCAAAAATAGTTTTTTTATACCCATTTAAAGTGTTACCTTCTCTCACTAGTGTTAAAATCTACACCCGTATAATTTTAAATATACACCACAAAGTTTTTTATACCCATTTAAAGTGTTATCTTCTCTCACTAGTGTTAAAATCTACACCCGTATGAGATTAAATATACTCCAAAAATCCCTTGGTGTATCCCTTTACAGTGTTATCCTCTCTCATTAGTGTTAAAATATACACCCATATGAGATTAAATATACAACAAAAATTGTTTGTTTATTTATATCACTTACGCATGTTGGCTCCTCTTACTAGTGTTAAAGAAGATAGTCAATGTTGACATTTGAAATAATCAAAACAAACCCCTTACTGCTTGATTGGCTACAGGTTTGTTTTTGGACTCGGCCAGACTCAGACTGGTTTAAAATCTAAACCAAGAGAATAAATCACAAGAAATGTTAATTACTAATAATGACATTTTTATAATAAATTAATCAAATAATATTAGTTACTTTTGATTTACTGTGTGTGCTATAAACAATGATGAAAAACAAGTAGAAATAAAATTTTATTTAAATGTTTTGTTGATTAAACATTTCAACAATCATTTAAATTTTTGCAGTCATTGCACATTTTGAATGCATACAATATTAAACAAATGAAAAAAGTGCAACATTACACATCTTCTTTTACAAAACAATGCACTGGAACAATGTATAAATGTGGTTCATCAAAACCATATGAAGCTTGTAAATCGAATGGTCTAAAAACATGAACATCCTCAACTTTTACAATACCTAAAACATTTTGTTCCCTGACATGGTACGCATGAAGATGCTCTATGAAACCAAGAGTTTCAAACTCTTTAGTCACCAAAATGTTTTGTTCATTTATTAGAACAATATCAACAATTTTACAGAAAATTGGAAGATCCTTTTCAATTTTTGTGCAAACCAGTAGGTCATTATGATACTCAGTTCCAGAATTACTTAACCATGAAGTTACTGTGATTTCACAATCAGAATAATTTGGATACTTTTCAAAAATGATGTCTCTGTATGGCAATTCATCAAGTTCTAAAGTTTTTTAAGGGCCCATATACAAGATTTTTAAAAGGCAAACTTTCCCAATGGTAAGCAATTGCATACTGATGTTTCAAAGCAAGAGACTTTGTGATGTTTTTAAAATTTTTCACACTGTTTTAAAAAAACTTGTGCTTCGCCTCAAATCTCATAGTCCATACATGGACTAATGGACCAATCTTGCGTATGCAACGAGGGTAGTGTAGCATGTAATGGTGTTTTGGAATCAAGTTCTTGTGTGGATATAACGCTTTGAAAAGACAATGATGATCCACAATAAGATGTTTTAGATAGTAGGTCATTCCTTCTGTGATTACAGGGGAAAATACTATGTTTACAATCTGCAATAACAGAAGCAGCAAACGCCAGTATTTATTTTCCTCATCAACAAGGTCTCAGAATATTAAAGGAATGTTACGAATCAAACAGAATGTCTGAATGGCATTGAGTCCAATACCATTCCCTGTCTGTTCTAGATTCAATCTAGTAGGCCGATTTTTCCTTTCCAGTTAACCATAGTTGAATGAATAAATTCTGTTACATATGTGTTGCCTGGATATAATTCCAGATAGAAATTCAAGAAGTAATTTTATTTCATATTGTCCAACGCCCTCGAGGATATCATGCATTATATCTGGAGCGTAGTTATCACATATATGAAAATATTTCAAGTCATTGAGCAGACATGTGCGTTTAACACCAAAAGATGATGTAATCGTAGGGTCAGCTAACAAATCTGCATAGTGTTTTTCTTGTAAAGCTTTGTTTCGTAATACAACATTAGTGTCATCTTCACTAAAAACTGACTGTGCCGATTTCTTGTCTATTAAACAGAAACGACAGAAGTAATGAGCATTGAAAGATTCTACAAACCCAAGAAGTGTGTGCATGCCTAAATTATCCCCTGAGCAACCGTGCCAAACAAGGGCTCTGTGGAGAAAGGAACTTGAATTCCTGAACTTTCAAGGACTTTTAAATCTTTAACTAGGGGCTGTAAAATGGCATCAAAGCCATAGTTCTTAACATCTTGGGCATGAAATAATGACAGTAAATGAATATTCATTAAATTTGAATTCAGTTTTGGTGGAAAGTTCCTGAGAATAAAGTAAATAGCTCCGATTTTGTGGATACCTTGCTTTGAGCCCAGGGGATTGGCAGATTCAAACTCATCAAAAAACAGTTGTATTTGGAGTGCATTCTTTTGTTTACTAAACAGTGGATGGTTTTTATAATAGCTCCCATCACAAAAATCCTTATAGACACTGCTACTCTCACTTGCACTTGACATGTGTGTGCACATCTCAGAATTCCTAAATATAAAGTTCAATGTTTTCAACAGGGGGATGTAAATGAATTTGTCAGTTACAGGCATCTGATCATATGTCCTTGTCACCTGATTCAATCTACTATCAAATCTCACCCCTAGTTTGATCTCTGTAGGGTCAACAACAGCCCATTTTTCTTTAAAGTATTTTTTCCATTTGCTTTCAGTACTTAGTTTTGAGAATGGATTATCAAGATTTCCAAAACAGTCCTCTATTTTGGATGCTGTTGCACTATCATCTGCACGAAGCAGATTCATTACATTACTTTTAATATTTGAACGAATTTCTTGAACCAGTTCTACCATATCAGATACCACAGATGTAACAACACTGGTTGCTACTCCACTGTTTTGCAATCTGGCAATGATCGATGCACACATTTCTTGAGTTTGAGCAACCCTCCTTACTTCACTGAATGATGTCTCTGGTAGTTCAACATCATTACTTAAATCTGACATTATCTGTTCACCTCCTTCAGTATGATTTTCAGTTATAATTTGGTCATGGTAGTCATTTAAATCTGAGATTATCTCCATCTGTTCTTTTCCTCCAGTCTGATTTTCTGTCAAACTTTGGTTAATAAAGTCATGTCTATGTGCACTATTCAAGTGTTTTCGAAACCCAGCATAGGTCATAAAGCTATACTTACAATTGCTCTGTGCACATTTTAAGTTCAATTTTTTCCCAGGATAGTATGCATGAACAAGTTTTATGTGACGAACAAGGTGATTAACATTTAAAAGAACCAATTTGCAAACAAAGCAGCGGAACATCTCAATTCAGCTTAACTAGTTCAGAAGTTTAGCTCTTAGGTCTTTAACTCGAGGAGTTTCACGAGCTGTACCAACATCTATCTTGTAGATTGTTGTCTGGATGAAAGTGTACATTGCATTCAAGCAGTCGGGGTATGACACACTAAAACAAAGTACGCTTTAAAAAGTTCATCAATAGCAGAAAGGGAAGACTTTGCCTGACATGGAATGAGTTTTCCATCCAGAACAATGCAGAAATCATGGATGAGATTCTTCGCTGAGCCAGCTGCAAGGAGATGTGGTTGACGGCCTTCAGTCTTCTCAATGTGTTCAGTTATACTACGGCAAGACTGAAGTAAAAATAAAAATCAGAACATATAACCCAATACAAGATCCACACCATTTTACAAATGTGTCCATGCCAACCTTGTGGAACTGCACGATATAGTCTATTGCCTCTCTGATGCTTATCCTAGTAGATTTGTTCCTACCACCAGCAGAAGGTGGCAAAAGGTAGGCCAGAAGTAAAACGGAGGACATGTCACTGTCCCATGCTGCAAAGAAACAAGGGAATTAACAGAAATTAGAAGATTGTATTTTGACAAAGTATTAACATCAACTCTGCAAGAAACTTTTCCTTGCCATTCGGAATCCTCATCTTGTCCATTACCCTCAGCAGCTGAAAGCAGGCTGTTCAGATGCAAAGTTGAAGAAAGTGTTTTTGCCTCTTCTATGATCTTTGGCTTTAGACAGTCCCATTGTTCAAGAAGTCTGGAAGCAGTTTCTGTTCTAAATTTGACGTCAAAATCTTGAAGTATCTGCAACAAATATGACTTAAACTGTTAAACTAAACAGGTCCTGGACATGACTGTTTTTCATAAACTAATCTCTTCTCATTGTACTATATCTTACCAATCCTTTAGTGTCAAGAAATCTTGGAAAAACTGAAAGCACTGTATTGGACCTTCTCCTGCATCATGAATAAGCTGCTGCCTGCTGTTTGAAAGTTGCTTTCATCTTTTCAAAAAGCTGATCCTTTTCTGTGCAATGGTTCATGAAAGATATCGCTTCTTTGCACTGGTCACCCTCCAACTGCAGTTCCAAAGATTCAACGTTTCTCTGTGAGCTGTGGGCCCTCCACTTCTCTCACTGTCTGAGATTCCACTTGATAGAGAAACCCGTTTGCTGTTGTGTCTGCTTTGCCGCGAAACCGTTTTCAGACGCCAAGATATGTATCCTTGGTTGCTCTTAGGGTCATAAAAATGTTCCTTTACATAAAAACAAAGATGGGTGAGATCAAATAAAACATTTTTGAAGTCTTGACTTGCAATTAATACAGACATTAAGTCTGTACTTAAAAAACATTAAAACTTCTATGTTAAATATTATTTTAATTTAGTAAAAATGAATAATAATATTAAGTATTTACATATCCACTTCTTGAGTATGGATCCTTCAGGGATGGGAACAGCGTTACAATTCCTAAGGCACAGCGTGTTTTTGTTTCTTTGGAGGGGACACGTCTTAGAAAACTATTAAATCTGTTAAAACAATATAATTACAGTTGTTTGAATAATGCCTTACCCTTCTTTATCTGTAATGTGCGCAACCACAATGTTGACTAAGTGTCGCCGAGTCGAATCTGAATTTTCCATGTTCTCTGTATTCTGTCAAAATGGCAGATCCTCCTGCATTTTTCTCTAAAATGCCCCTAATAAACTGTAATTAAAAACCAACATTATATTGCTGTAATTTGTTCATGATTTGAAAAAAGGTAACAATTGCTGAACAATCTAGCTAGTAAATTATGAACTTTACTTCTTTTGCCTCAAAAACGTCATCAAAACGAGGTCTCTAAGCTTGGTCCAGCACTGTCATCAGTCTCAGACGAAACTGAAAGTGTGTCAGTTTGGGAGCTACTGGAAGAATCAAGGACTGTGCATTCTGGAAGCAAAAAAAAAAAACTTTAACAAAATGTATAAAATGAATAAACTGGATTAATGAAGGTTTTTGAACCACATTTTGTGCAAGAATAGAAGATTAGCAAAGACGCAACAGGTGTAAAGGGTCTATAACATCCTTTTCCTAGAGATCTATTGCTCTATTAATGTTTAAAACATGTTCATTGATAAAAAAGTGAAACATAATAAAGCACATTCTAACAATTTAAATGGCATAATCAACAATTTATTAAAAACATAATGAATATAACTGGTCAGCCCTGGTATTAAAAAGAAATAATATTTAGGGGCCAAGCCCCTATTGTAATTGTATGTTTTCTTTATTATTATTCTTGACCAATGTGAGTTTATGGCATCCCAATGAAGGCAATATAGGAAAATTATAAGATTTGGCATGATTGCATAGATGGCCATGACAAGACCCATGACCAACCTTGGGGTCTCTGTGTCCAACTCTATAGCGCCACCAATCATTCAAAAATTTAACAGTGAAATGGCAATAGCTCTTGAACCGCTAAATTTAGAAAAATTATACTTTGTAGACCTGATTGCTCTCCTCATGCTGATCGAAGTCAATGGCTTACTTTAAGACTCCACCCTTACAGTAGCGAGATAATTGTGTGCGATTTGAAATCACCAAAACAAACACACACCCTTTTTTAACTTAATTTGAATTGGACGACGCAGAGCACTAGGTAAATATAGCATAGTCAGAGATCTGCCTGGAACCAAATGACGTGGAGCGCCTTCCTTATTACTGATTGGCTACACGTTTGTTTTGTACTCTGCCCCGACTTTTTTAAAAGCATTTTTGGAAAAAGGTTACTGCACCTTTAAAGGGATAGTTCAGCCAAAAATGATAATATTCATCATTTAGTTACCCTCATGTTGTTCCAAACTCATATGACCTTCATTCATGTTCAGAACACAAATGAAGATACTTTGGATTGGATCCGAGATCTTTCTGATCCTCCCATATACAGCAAAGGATGTGCATGAACGTGCAAGTCCACAAAATCCAAAGTATCTTAATTGTGTCTCGAACATGAACGGAGGTCATAGAAGTTTGGAACAACAAGGGTGAGTAAATAATGACAATTATAATTTTTGGATGAACTATATCTTTAAGTATATTTGAAATTAAATATTTAACTGTGCTTCCATTCTGCATACCCCTCAAATAATAATTATAATAATAAAACAAATATGTGGACTGTTTAATGGACTTACTAACATGGACTTTAGTAAACATTTGTTGATGATATGTATGTTTTTGAAAGAACATACTTGCCTGAATCTCTGTGAACAACTTTCCAAAGAATATCATGTGATCTCTCCTGCAGCAATTCTGTGAATACATCTTCATCCACCTCCACACCAGTATCATCGTGCAATATCAAATCTTCAACAACGATTGAAAATTTCCTCTTGACTATGTGGTTAAGAAGAGATAGATTATTTTAAAAATTAAAACAAAACCTGTAGAGCAACAGATACCACATTGCAGTAAATAAGCAATAATAATATATTTTAATAATTGAAATTGAATACCTTCAGTCATTAAATTTTGGTAATCTGCTCCATCAACTTTAATCAATTTCTTCTTACCTTCATAGGTCACTTTGAATAACATTGTTACTGAGTGACAATAAAAACAAAACATTAAATTAAAATGACATCTAAACCAGTTAAAAGCTATAATAAGTAAGAAGATAAAAGTCAAACGATACACTTTTTCCATCTATCATTTTCTTTATTCGGATACCAACAGTGTACACTAAAGCATTATAAGCCTTTTTCACACTTCCTGGTTTGGCGATCACTGAGTAACTTTACTTCCGGTAAAAATGGCTGAGTCTAAGAATAAATGTTGCTGTATTGTTCTTCAGCAAGGAAAGTAGCTATTGGCTGTCCTAAAAGTCGCCAAAAGTCACTAAATAACATCGTCGCAATATTTTGCAGAATGTCTGTGCGTAATTTTGATTGATAGGTGAGAGGAATGACAAGTGAGTTAAAAACAGCACTTTAAAAACCCACGTTTTTTATACAGCCTTTAAATCCCCAAATAAAAATCGGTCATTTACATTTTATCAATTTATATAAAGTAAAGAACATATTCGTTATCTCACCGATATTTTTAATATGTATTGAGTAAGACCGTGTGAATGATTTGATAAATTTCAGTGTCAGAATGTTTTTGAGAAATTTAAAAAAGCACATTGAACTCTTCGGCACTAATCATAAACGGGTTTGCCCCTGGCAAACGTGAGGTGTGTTGCAGTGTTCTGACTGCTGCTTTATAAACAGGGTCTAATTGGTGCCGTGACAGCACTTTTTCCCGCTAGTTCCATCCATCAGTTTCCTTGCACACACAGTGCAATAGCATGCTCCTGGTTGCCGGAGCTTTTGACACCAGCTTCCAAAGGGCTTTCCGTCGCTACCCACATCCTCAATACAAGCCCAGCGTCATTTATTCTTTATGCCTTTATGGATATCTTTAATGTCTTTCCCTGGTTTCATAAACAGCCATGACTTACGGTTTAAGTTGCCAGTATGAGACAGACAATTATACAGTATAGGAGCTAAAAACACCTTCGCGCATGGAGCAAAAGGCCCGCCCCTTACCTACTTCTGATTGGCTCATCGGCTAGTATGTGCATTGTTTAAATCGTTGAGTGTTAAAGCTGCTCTCTGACCTGCGCATCTCAGATCTAAAGAAATGACCAATATCCGCGTACAGATTTTTTTTTTACCCCGCTGCCACAGTACACCGGAAATCCGGCGTTGTGTCGGAACGCTATCACCCCTGTTCTTATTAAAACTTAAATTTTTAGTACGCAATAGTCAAACAGGTGTCACTCTTCTTCTCTAATGTTTTATTTTACACGGTATCTGTTGTAGGGTGACAGCTGGTGGTTCGGTGTTGCGCCGTGCATCTGATGTATATATTATGCGTTGCATATGCTGTTATAAACATTGTCCAACACTGAAAGAACGTGTTAATGTCCGACGCTTAATACAAAATATGCCGTGCGAACGCCTTACGTTCACCGTTCAAGAGCACGTATTTTCATCCCACGACAGAGAAAACGTTCACGCGATATCCACGGATATGTTAAACATTTATAAAACTCCTATTGGGAAACCGAATTTGTCAAATTCAAACATCAACGTGATAAACGGTTTGATTAAACAAGTACACCGTAATTTACATCTTTCCTAAATGGTATCACGAATGAAGCTACTTAACTTAACAAATATATTTACTGGAAATTCATGTTATTAAATATATACGTAAATTTAAAGCAAATTTACATGTCAATTCGCTTACCAGAGGAGCACGTGGTGCTTCGTTCAACACGGGATCAGAATCTGTGTGCATTGTTGGACTTTTGAGGCGTCCATTGCATGTTCAAAATGACCAAGAGACATATTGCCAACTGAACGAGTTTTAATGACGATCTCAGCAGGGAGAAATCAACAGCAGTTTACAGTGCACTGGAGAAACTCTAAACAGCTTCTGAGTCCGTTTTCCAAAACCCTAGCTCTTTATTTCCTCTCAAGCCGTTTCTGGGGAAACGAAACCAGGTATTATTTCTCGTCCCCGCGACTGGTACAAGACTCCTCTGACGTAGGATGGTCAGCTCCCTGCCTGGTACAGGATGCCTCCTGTGTTCTTCTTATCTGCTCAAAACAGGATGTGCTATGGCCTTCAGACACACAAAAAGGCTCACAAACCTTCATGAATCTCTTCTTATTTAACTCTTCAGTTTTTCTTAATCAGAATTTAAAAGGTAAAAAGTTGGTTAGCAAAATAAGTACTTTTAAATATATAAAAGGTAAAATATAAATCCCACAAATCCCTCTCTTGGCCTCTGAAAGAGGCCACAATTCAAAACATAGACAGAGTAAAATGCATCCTAAACTATCTTCATACTATCTTAAGCCTGACACATTTGCTGGTGCGTCCGAGAGTGCTCGGGTCGAAAAACCTCCGTGAGGGAAAAAGACACCCGAGCGACCCCCTAGTTGGCTTGTGGGCGATCACTCTTAGGCCCTCCCGTCCACACCAGATCTATACACAAACATAGAACCAAAAGACTGCGCTAAAACCTATCTGCTAAAACATTCTTACTACCAGAGTGCCCAGAGAGGGTTGGAAAACCCTTGTGTGCCCAATTGACCCCCAAGTTCAGCTAATCTAAACATCACACATGATTTCACCTTAGATTTTAACATTACTATCAAACTAATAACACAATCGTTTTGATCCAGGATCTGAAATAAAGCAGAATTAATGGAAAGCATAGCAGAAAGAAACAAACAAACAAACACAAAATACAGTTTTTTCTTGTCTTGAGAAAATAAATGACATTTACTCATACAGCAACCAAAGTAATAAGTAAAAGTATTCTAAACACCATAAAAATTAATAAATGAGTCATAAGAAAATTAAATGAATCATAAGAAAATGAATCATAAGAAAATTTAATCAACTTAATAAAAAAATAAGAAAATTAATCATAACATTAGTCAAAATTTTAAGAGAAAACTTAAATCAACAAAAAATTTAAGAAGGGGAAAAAAAAAACAAAATCAAAATTTGATATTACTCCAAAGCATAAATTGAGATGTTTTTCTTTTTACATCTCCTCCTCCTCCATTTGCTCAATCCTTTAGTCACATTTGGTTTCTTCACTTCTCGTTTGGGTCTGATTAGATCTGTTCATCACAACTGTGATGTTTCTGTTGGTTTCTAGATCATGACTTTTTCCTACAGTGTTAACCCCCTACTATTAGCACTGCAATTATTCCAATGAGAATCATTCATTTCCAATTTTCCCACAATTTTCTCCTCTCGACCTGCATTTTTGCTGTCGTTCTTCTACTACTGCTATTATTACTTCTTTTTTAAGTTGGTCAAATTTTTTTGAAGTTTTTTCAGTCCATTTTAAAGGTGCATTTAGTTGTTTGATTCCTGCATCTCTCATTAGTTGTCTCATTAGTTAACATTTTTCTGCATACTCTGTGATGTATTCACTGCAGTAGGCTGTTGTTCCTAAAACCCTAACATTTTCCATTTAATTTTATCATTTAGAAATGTGTTAATTATTTTACAGTCCACATTTATTTTATCTATAATTAATCTTGTTATTTTTATCAGTTCTGAACATTTTTACTTTATGTTTACTATCTGTTGATTTAACACATTTAATGAATTCTACCAATTTAACAAAACTCATTCTAGAGTTTCCAAAACCACACACTACAATTGTTTATTCAGTTACAATTTGGATTGTAATTTCAGGTTTAACTTTTAAGTAATTTAACTTAAATTATCATCATTAAAATTTATTTTTTAGATTCTACATTTAGAAATATTATCTCAATAATCAATTTTCACTTCTACATTTAGAAAATATCTCAATAATCAATTTCACTTTGAAGTGCTTAATTTTTCATCTAAGTTCTATAGTCTATCTGTGCATTTCTTGTGTGTTTGAGTTTCTCTTCCAAGAGAGCGTATAAAGGCGGGGTGAATTTATCAGTCTCTGCGTTATTTTGTCTAGGCTTTCTCACACATTCAAACATTCTAGTTACTCATCTCACATCACAAGTTCCTTGCTTACACACACATACAATTTGCCATCTTCATAATTTTTTTCTCAAACATTTTCTATCAATTCAGCCAACATTGTATATCTCCATCCATTATCCAACACAACAACTTTCTCTTGCTTTTCTAAATCTGATTGCAATTCCTGCTCCAAAGGCACAGTCTGCGCTTACACAGTGTGCTACTGGTTCTCCACTAGGAGCAGTAAAGAGATCTCCCACTCTGTGAACAATCTGTAAAGCCTGTTGAGGGAATTTTTTTGTCAAAATGTTCGTCACTCACATGTCCTGTTGTTTCCTGGTCCTCTTCGGGTATTTTCTTCTTCTTGTGTATGTGTATGTGTTTGTGTATTACCTGTTGAATTCTAAGATGATCCTCTATTCTCCCTCTCTTGGACCTGATGGCTGAGGTGATACCAGGTATCACCCTTTCCTTCAATCAACTTCCCATAGCCTCCTCAAAATGCTTTCTGTCGCTTCCATACCGGTTTCTGGGGTCGGTGCTGCTAGAAGTAGATCATCTACATACATAATATCATAATAGTGATTTAAACTCAATACGATCTCACTCCTGGATCTTCGTTTTCTCCTCCAATCTGAAAAATCCTCATCAAACAATCACAACACAGATCAGGCAACGATTCTACACACACCGCTCCCACCATCTGCAACAAAAACAAAACTTCATTGTCAGTGAAATGTTTATCAGTATCATTTTGGCAGTAAAACACCACCTTTTTCCATGTCTCCAGCATCTGTAACAAAGTGATCACATATCTCAGTTCTCGAAACATTTCCTTCTTCTCACTCCATAATCTTTGTTCATTATGGAATCTAATAGTTGATTGATAAGTTACCATTTACAGCTCATCCAAGAACTTCATAAGACATCATAGACCCCTGTTTTCTCTTCTCAAAGTGAACCTGAATTTATTCATCTTGTCAAGATTCGTGACACCTCATTTACATTTTTCTCTCTTCAATTATCAGGTTTGTTCTGCAACAAAAAACAACCAAATTCTAACTAAACTATTCTAAACTATCGCTAACCTCATCAGTCCTAAAAGGAAAACACACAACCTACACACAGATGTGTAAGACAACAAAGAATAAAATAAAAAAAATAAAACCACACAGTATGCCCCGTCGACACACTTTCAAAAAAAAAAAAAAAAAATAATAATAAATAAAAATATGAAAAGTCATGGCCAGATTTCCACAAAAATGCTAAAAAAAAAAATATTTAAAAATTCCCTGCAGAAGCAATGTACATTGGTTAGGTTAGACACACTTCATTCAATCTCATTCATCACAATCAATCATCTCCCCAGATTTGGCTAAATGTTACACTTTATTTTATTAAGTTTTTAAAGCCTCTATTTTAGATATTGCCATTGTTTACCCTTTTATTCTCATAATTATCAATTTGTCACTGCAAGTTGAATAATAATTTCTCTATATTGTTTTAGGAAATGTCTTCACTGTATATTATTTTCAAGTTCACATTAGTCCTATTCTCAATTAGCATCTTCACAGACTGTCCAGTTTCAGTCCGTCCACAAGCAACACTTGTTTTCATTGTTTATTATTCAGTCTTAAGTCAGGTATCCATTCAAGATCTCTCATTGAATAAACATTCACATAAAATGGCACACTACGTGCTCCTCTGTTACCGTTAACACTGTGACCAATCAGAAATACCAGTAAATATCATGAATGTTTTAATGTTTAGTCAATGAAAATCACAAAATAGATTCCTCTAACATGAAAGGTTGGTTGGGTTTCAAAATTCTAATGATTTCCCCTTTTCTTTGTTAAAAACTCATTGTTGATAATTCTCATTCATATAACCCCAAGTCACTTCAATTATTTGTCTCTGAATGAGTTGTATTCGTTTAAAACCTGTTTTCATTTCCCCCAAAAAATCATCACCATAAATATAGGGATGTCATAAGCAACAGAAGTCTTCGGACTTCACATTAGTCATTTTAGTTATTAGTATTTCAATTCTTCATAAACAAGAGTGGTTTGGTTACTGTCGGCCCATCTTAATATCAATCTGTCACACATAGACGCATTATAATGAGTCAGAGTATTATAAATCTGTTCTGGTAGAACTCATTACATTAGTCTAGATGACATCAATCTACACCCAATATAATTAGATGACAATCTTTTTTTTTTTTTTAGGAATTAAAAATTTCAACACGTTTATGTTATATTTTTTTCAAAATCAATATCAGTTGATTTAATTTCCTTTCAATGGATCAGATTATTTTCAGTCTAAAAGTGATTTGTTTCAAAGTCAATATAATTTAGAATTTATTTCTTTTAAATTCCCACAATCCCTTTGGACGTCAGAAACCAGTCACTCAACTTCTCACTGAAGTTCATAAAATAAATCCTATTCTATCTGTTTGCACCCAAATCAACCTAAATTTTACTTTGAACTTCACTCATGGTTTAAGTTTGATAAATGCATATGCTCAGCAGAGTTTTACAGGTTTCAGTAATCCTAATGATTACAAACCCATTTCAACTATGTTAGTTTGTTAGTATAAAAGTACCTAATGTTGTAGCCATTTTCCGCTTCTCAGCTCCGAAGCCTTCATGATTCTGAACCATTCTGAGAGAGATCAGGAGATGATTGATGAAGGTCTTTGTCAGACGAGTGATTTGCACAGTTCGATTGTCTCTTCCTCAGATCTGACCCCTCTCCTCTCCGTTTCCCCTTCTCTCTTCCACACCTCCTCGTGAGATGCATCCTTCCTCATTTTCCCTCAAGCTGCTCACTCCAGGCCATAAACTCCTAATGGACTTACAGGATAGTGCGTGAAAAACAGTCTCTGTAACAAGAACAAGCTACGCCATCCCAATGTCACAGTCAGCTCCACCCCTCCTTGGGTGCACCACCATGTTGGAGGAAGAGTCTTTGGGAAGGAAGTGTTTGTGTGGGTGGAGAGAAACATAGAAGGGTACTTGCATCAGATGATCCGTTCGCATGCAGATGATGTTTGCATACGCAGATAAGGCCAGAAGCCTGTGCAGTCCATGGGGCAGATCTGAACACGGCCATGATGATTCCAGGTGCTTGAAGAACTCCATCATCTCCACTCTCAGAAGGCCATCCGCATGCTTTGAACTCAGAATTGATCAAGATCTCATTCAAAATAAACAAAACAAACAAGTTAGTTCTTATTCAGATTTTATCTTGGGTTGGAACATCAAACTCTGCTTTGATTAAGTTGCACACAAAATAATTCCCCAATCAACTTAATGTTTCAATTTCCTTTCAATTAGGGTGCAATTATTTATTTATATATATATATATTAGTTTATTATTTATTTATTTATTATTATATTATTATTTATTTTTTTTAAACAAAAGTCCCTCTATCTAAAATAATTCTCTTAGGGAAGAACCACAACCTTTCAATTAAACACACTAACAAGTTTGAATTTATGCAAAAAGGAAAAGTCACCTCAAAGAGTCAAATTATATGTCTTTAACATAACTATTATGAATTTTCATGTCTACATTAGCAAGATTGTCTTCTATAGCATGTTTGATTTGTCTTTTGCTAAATTTAATTCAGCATCAAAGCAGTTAGTTTAATTTATTTTCCTTTTACTTTTTTACTTTTTAAGTCTTAACCTCTAGTTTATTTTCCCCAATTTGTAGATGTATAATAATTAATTATGTAGCAATAATTTACTTCCACAAATTTAATCAAAGTTGTTTGATAGATTTATTTTATGCTTGTTCTAATTTATAATTTTTATAATTTAGTAACTAAATATTAATGTTTAAGCTTAATGCTTCTGAAATTTAATAATTTTCCCCAGTGTTATTAGAAAGTACATCCCCTGCATTCAACCACTAGATGTCACTCTCACACATTCACAGATTTCATCACACATTGTGTCATATGCAATGAAAATCTGGGCTTTCTTATTCGCATGCGCTATAACACATAAATATGTGTAGTTGCAACCAAGTTCTCTTTTTTATTGGCCCAAAAATGTTCTATTATCTCTTTTTTGGCAAGTCTCTAATTCTTGCTGGCGCGCTTTGATTTCCCTGGGTTCAACTTGGGTTATGATTTCACTCATATTTTCCATTGTTTCCCCAGAGTCACCTCAAAATCTTGTTCCTTCTCAAAATCCATGATTTTTCTCAAATACAGTAGGTTTTATAATTTTAGAAACCCTATCTTTCCCTATTTAATGATTTTAATCCTTTCCCTATTCTTACCTACTGTTTAATTTAGCGTCTAATTAAATTTTTTATAGTGGGCACTCCCCACCTACCCCGCAGACCAGAGGATTTCCACAATTTTCAACTTCCACCAATCCTCGTCAGAACTGGGGCTTTTGAAAAGGGTCTGCCCAATTTTCTTTCAATTGCCAAACACAGTTTACTACTCGTGAGATGTCCTCACAAAATACTTTTCACGAAGTATTTTCTTGACTCACTTTTCACGAAGTAGTCCCTTATACTTATCACGAAGTATGTATACTTTTCACGAAAGTATTCTCTTTATACTTTTCACGAAGTATTTTCTTGACTCACTTTTCACGAAGTAGTCCCTTTATACTTATCACGAAGTATGTATACTTTTCACGAAGTATTCTCTTTATACTTTCACGAAGTATTTTCTTTATACCTTTTACTTATCACGAAGTTTGCGCTAGGTATTTTGCTTATCACGAAGCATACATATCACAAAGTATTTTCCTACCTCCACTGCTGATTTCTCCTGCAGTCAAAAATTTGGAAACACGGAAAAGATCGCTTTTTTCTCTTTAAACTTAAAATCTGTATAAAATAATCGACGGTTCTATAGAGAAACCCCAATTCAACACTTGATTTAATGTAACCAATAGCAGAATTTAATTAAAAGGTTTCTGCTTACCTTTTGAAAGGGCGGCCGCCTCTGTGTGTTGAATTTAGGAATCTCTTAGGAGTCTCTTAGAGCCATCACGTCGGAGGTCACCAATTTGTTGGACTTTTGAGGCGTCCATTGCATGTTCAAAATGACCAAGAGACATATTGCCAACTGAACGAGTTTTAATGACGATCTCAGCAGGGAGAAATCAACAGCAGTTTACAGTGCACTGGAGACACTCTAAACAGCTTCTGAGTCCGTTTTCCAAAACCCTAGCTCTTATTTCCTCTCAAGCCGTTTCTGGGGAAACGAAACCAGGTGTTATTTCTCGTCCCGCGACTGGTACAAGACCTCCTCTGACGTAGGATGGTCAGCTCCCTGCCTGGTACAGGATGCCTCCTGGTTCTTCTTATCTGCTCAAAAACAGGATGTGCTATGGCCTTCAGACACACAAAAAGGCTCACAAACCTTCATGAATCTCTTCTTATTTAACTCTTCAGTTTTTCTTAATCAGAATTTAAAAGGTAAAAAGTTGGTTAGCAAAATAAGTACTTTTAAATATATAAAAGGTAAAATATAAATCCCACAGCATCCATACGTAAAAAAATCACATCAGATGTTTGCATATATGATAAATATAAAAGTACGTATAGAATATTTTATTTTCTAAAACAGAGCTAATTAAAAGACGACACAAACTTACCATTTAGCCATGTGCTCTGTTCTTCTCGTGTTTCACAACTGAAAAGCCGTTAAGGATTTTGGGACGTTAAGGATTGTGGGAAATGCACTGCTTATAGAGTTAAAAGTTTAACACTGAAAAATAACACCTTTTCTAGACGCAGTTTTACACTTGAAGATTGAAATGAACTCCGGTTTTAACACTGGGCAACACCACCTCACCTCACCCTGAGCCTCAAAGTTCTCCTCAGAGCCAGCTCTCCCCTGCTTGCTTAGAGCAAGGTCCCTCTCGGTAGATGAGGCTTTCTCAGGGCACACTCTGATCATGTGACCCTCCAACCCGCATTCCGCAACAGCTCATTGTGTCTGAGCTATCGTACAGGATGTAATTGAAGCCCTCAACCTTTACATAGAACTGTAGACAGATCTCCTGCTGGTTATTAGGGATCATGAAAAGCTGGCGATGGTGAGATACCACGTGCTTCAGGAGCGGGGACCGAGGGGAAACTATTTTACCGTGACAATAAAGCTCCCTAATCAGAAACTCGTCACTGAAGAACGGTGGGACATTACACTTTCGTTGCAAGGCTAAAGAGTGAGAGAACCGGAATTAAGTGCTCATTAACAGTGTTCTCCTTCTCCTCCGAATTAATGGAGATCACGACCGCGCTGCCGTTCTACTGCTCCCGTATCCAACTACATCCCCCACAGAACACGAAAAGCTTGCGGAGACCTTCACCCCGTGTTTCCGCGTCAGGCGAGTCAGTTCCGCTGCCATCGCACGCGGAGCTCTGGTCGCCACTAGCAAACACAAACACACCTGCTGCTCCCCGCAGCACCCGCACACACACACCTCACCTGTGAAACACGCATGCGCGCGCACGCACACACGCGCACACACCCGCGCACGCACGCACACACACAATATCCAGAACTCAAATATCCACTGTTAGTAGAGAAAAAGTGAGAAAATTTGTAAAAACTCCCAGAACTCATCGCTCGTGCTTTTGCTCACTCAACCACAGAGAGAAGGAAAAATAAAGAAGAGAGAGGAAAGAGAGAGAAGAAAGGTGACAGAGCGAGAAAGGACAGAGTGTGTGAGGGGAGAGAGAGGAAAGAAAAAGAAAGAAGAGATAGAGAGAGAGATAGGAAATTAAGAAAGAAGTAGAGGAGATGGAAAGATAAAGTGGAGAGAATGACAGAAAGAAGAAAGGAAATGGAGAGAACAAAGAAAAGACAGAAGGAAACAGAATGTGAAAGAGAAAGTAGAGAGTGTGTGTGTGTGAGAGAGATGAGAATGTAAGAAAGAAAAGAGAAAATGTGTGGGAAGAAATAGAGAAAGGAAAGAGTGTGTGAGACACACAAATAGAGAGAGGGGAAGGAAAGAGAAAAAGAGAGGAGAGAATAAGATAAAGAGGAGAGAAAGAAGAAAAGAGAGGGGAAAGAGAAAAAAGTATGTGTGTGTGAGAGGGGGGAAGGAAAGAGAGAGAGAAAAAAGAAAGGAGAGTGTGTGTGAGAGGAGAGAGAGAACAAAAAGGAGAAAGAGAGAGATGAGAAAATAGAAAGAGAGAGGAGAGAAAGAAGAGAGAATGAAGAAAAGAGGAGAGCGTGTGTGTGTGTGCGAATAGCCGCGAGAGAAAGTCGAACAGAAAGACGTCGACAAGGGACAAATTAGAAAAGAAAGCGACAGAAAAAAAATCTAGATAGAAAACAAAGAAAGACGAAGCACAAAGATAATGAGAACACGGAAGACAGAGTGAGAGAAAGGCAGGAAAGCAGAGAATGAGAGATAGTCAGAAAAAATAGGAGAGAAAAAGAAGTGTGTGTGGGGTGTGTGGATAGAGAGAAAGGTGAAGAGAGAAAAAGGAAAAAAGAAAGAAAGAGTGAGAGAAAGGCAGGAGAGCAGAGAAGAGAGTAGTCAGAAAAAATAGGAGAGAAAAGAGAGTGTGTGTGTGCGTGTGATAGAGATAAAGGTGAAGAGATAGAAAAAGGAAAAAAGAAAGAGTGAGAGAAAAGAGAGCTAGAAAAAAGAAAAGAGAATGTGAGAAAGAAAGAGATGAGAAAAAAATGAGAGAAAGAAAGAGGGCAATGTTTTTGTTATTATATGTATTTCATAACTGAGATTGCGGTCATATGCTCTGGAAAATTTCTTATTTTATAAGTAGAATTGAGAATAATGTATTAATCATTTACTAAAATATTGATTTTGTTTGATGATTATATTTCAAGTGATCATTTAATGTTTATACTTTAAACAATTTAATAAAGAAATCACAACTCAGTTCTTTATGCTCCCTGTGAGGAAAACTGTTTTCAGGGCCTCTGTGAGGAATTCCAAGGTCATGTGGGATACAAAGCCCCAACATCTGTGAGATTCAGAGAGAAGCAACAACTGGTACATGGGAGAGACGTCTTCTGGTGTCAACAAAGGTTCCTGTTTTTAAGTAGACGATAATATGGGGAATAAAACAATTACTTCAATGAACTTTTTAGGACAGATTGAGCTGTGGTTTAGATAGATTATATCAAGTGTATGTGTGTGTGTGCTTTTTCTGTATTTCTGTTTTTGTCACAGAGAAAGCATGTGTTTGTTGAGGAGAAAATCAACAACCAGCAGAACAACAGAACCCAAGCCTACATAAAAAGTTGTTTAATTCTGTATCCTTTTCATTATGGGGCCTGAAATCTCCTTTGAACAACTGAAGGTTTTGGTTGCTAGGATGATGTCTCAAAGATAACTGTATATTTTTTTAAGATAAGGAAGCTTGCTAGAGCTTCAGCCGGCACCAGCTAGAGCTTATGAATATGTTAATTTAAACAACTTTACCATTGGCTGTAGTAACTTGAGAGGTTTGACAACAGCTCATCATCAGATCCAGCTGACCTGTGATAGGTTGTTGGTGGGGAAGGAGGAGAAACAGGATGGACCTGGTTTGTAAAAGGAGTTTCATGGCGAGAGAAGGGCAGCCATGTGGTTCCCCTGGCTCAAATCAAGACTCATTCATCTTTGTAAAAATAATATCTTTATCTAAATGTGGTTCCTGTGTGAGGCTCAATCACTGAAATGGAGGAAGAGGAATAAGTCCACCATAACCTAACTGAGTTTGAACAGAAAATATTTTCCTGAAATCTCACCTCAAATAAAAAGATTTAAGAAAAACTATTAAAACTATCAAAATAGATCTTTCACTACCAGAACCAGAAGGCTTCAATGAATAACATACGTCAACATTTATAAAGTGATAGGCAGATTTAGTGGCACTATCAGTGGATTTTGCCTCCTTGTGCAAAATACCGTTGGTCTTAGCAAAACAAAACCACGACCATTCGATAGAGGACCAAAATCTATACAACTGTAATACTTTATTTGTTTATGAGGAGTAAGGATGGAGTTACAAGAGAGGCAAAAGTCTAAACTTTTTGCTTAAAAACTGAGGCCAAAAGCTAGAGTGCGATGACATCACCATGACACTCCTATTAATCCCATTCAAAACATTGCATCATGTGGCTGGGTTCCTCTTCCCATTATCAAGTGATAACATTAGTGAGTTTCGACAAAAATTGTTCATCAGCTAGCATTTTGAAGTGCTATGATTGTTGTTTACTAACAATATTTAGGTGCATTTAATTAAATTGAAGTATTTAATGAACAATAGTCCTAGGTAAGGCTATTCACAAAATAATAGCAATACAGTAAAAACTGTAATTGTTCATTTACAAGTAATGAGTTGCATAACATACCTTACCTGTGAAAGCAGTGTTAAAGAACAAACTATTTTTAATTAGACTTGTTTTCCATCTCCCAAGTCCCGTCGCATTCTAATGTAGCCTATAAATCTTCCACACTTGTATTATCTTTTAAATGTATTATTCAAGTTATTTATTTATATGATTGTTCTAGTTTTTAACACCACGTACAACTTCTGAACAAGTGGGCTCGTCTACATCTTCAATTCATGCTTAGAACTTGGTGCGCAACGCTGTACAATGCTGTGCTCTAACACTAATTGAGATCAGGATTTAACTAACATTTGAACTTTAAACTTACTGTATTCAGTTTCTATAAACTTTAAAACTTGACTTTTTTGTCAACCTTGAGTTGTGGCACACTACTATTTGCAACAAGTATACCTGTCTGCAGACTGCCAATCGAGGTGGGGCTGCATGTAGCTAACATGCAGCCCAAAATGTTTTCATTGGTTGTAGGAGTTTAATGTGCATTCTCACCCACAAGTATTCATTGATTGTAGGGCTGAATTTTAAACGAGACTGTAAGCCAATGACTAACGTACACATGGGCCCTGGGGCCTGTTCCATAAAGCCGGATTAAGTGAAAGTGACCAGTCGGCCAGATATGGAGTGACCCATATCTGAAATTTGTGCTCTGCATTTAAGCTGTTGTTGTTGTTGATGGGAGAGCAAGTATTTCATCGCTCACACCAACTTCAACTCGGTGGATCTGGGGATTGAACCCGGGATCTTCAGATCACAATCTCCTCATCCACCAGACCACAACTGCCTCACAACTAGCCAGCAAAATTTAGTTTTTAGATTAGTTTTTAACCAATCCTGGGTTTTGGGTACTATGAAAGGTTCTGGTAATTAATCCATCTTTGTATAAAGAGCAGTGCTTCCCAAAAGTCTTTCTTCAAGTACCACCTCAGAAAAAACTTGTCACTCCATGTACCACCATAATGAGAAACATCAAAATACACTACACAGGTATAGTCACAGAATATAGAGCTTCATGTTCAGCTACAGTTGTACCTGCCCAGTGTCTTTCAAAGAAAAAAAAAAAATCAACCAAACAAATTAATTTATCAGATGCTTGGGACCAATACTTTTTTTTGTTTAACAGTAATATGACAGCCACTGCCTTCTTGTACCACCAATAGGTTTTCAAGAAACACTAGTTGTATGCATACCACAGTTTGAGAAGCACTGTTATAGATTAATAAGACAATAGTAGAAATGTTCATTAGTAACACTTCAACAAAGTAGCAAAAGAACAGAGACAAACAAAAATAAATGAGTTTATTTTGGGCTACAACATTAAGGCTGAGGAGATGGAAAAAGTGATAAAAGAATTCAAAAGGTCAACTCACAACAAAACTGGAGCTTAAGACATCCCTCATTAAGGCTGACTCTTAATTTTGAGGTCTTTAAACACAGATGTTCTCTTCTTGTAAATGGGGAAATGCACAAAACGGAGATACACACATAAACATATATATATATAAACATATATATACATATATATATATATATATATATAAACAATTTCTAAATTCCCATGAAGAGGGACAATCCCTTCAGTTCAGGTGTGGTGAATAATGGCAAGAGGTGTTAACTGGTAGAGAACAGCCCCACGCTGCACTTTTCAATGTCATTTCAGTGGTTTTCATTCTTTGTCATATCCCCTGCTGAACTTTGACAGGAACACACACGAACCTGGGAAGAAAATGGATTGAATGGTTAGTTTCAGTTTTGATACATTTGAGTCTTGGTACATTTTTCAGGAAGGTCAAATGCTAAATCAAACAATCGGCTAGATTCATACTTTAGCACCAACGATGAAGATGCAGTAAGGGTAGGTTGATGCTAACTTGGCATGTCTGTAAAGCACTGCGATTGAGACTTCTTAAGCTGACATTCTGGCTAATAAAATAAAATAAATAAAAATAATTTATACTTTATTATAAAAATCTTTTTTTTTCCTGGTGCAATGATAGCGCCAATATATACAAAGCAAATGTGAGGGCGCCGTAACTTTCTGTTTTAAAGCTGTCATACTCACCCCTAGGCAACCAGACTTACTCGTGACCTCACGGGTATGGCCACACACACACACACACACACACAGGTTTTTGTGGTTTTGAGAGACATTGATCCCCAAACCAGTAGAATGGTGGTTTTAAGGGACACCCCTTTACCAATGAGTTACAGTGATGAAAAACCATTCGAAAATTTTATTTCACCTGCAGATGGCATTGCTCACTTTATATTTCCAATACACACATTCCAATAAATAAAACCATAGTATGATATTTTGGTGGTAGACAGGGACAACCACACCCCTTTTGAAATGGACCCGCCTATGACATGATTAGGAATTACTGGGCCTGACCCATTTATGAAGCCACTGTTTTTACATTACACAAACACAAGTTTTTAGTGTTCTACAAGGACCGATATGATTTACTGGTACACAACTATACACAACACACAAATGAGACAAAATGCTACTTTATTGAGATTAAAGTGGTTATTGAGTATCAAATTAAAACACAACTAAGAACAGCACGGTTACATGTGATTTTTCAGCACCTGATCACATAGAACAAATGACTGAATACAAGAACTGAAGTGATTACGAGAGCCCAATAATGACAGTGTAAGCAAGATAAAAGTAATTTGCTTTAATTAGCAAATACATTAAGTAAACAAAAATTAAATGCAACTACATAAACAGCCTTTTTGAAAGAAATTAAAAGCTGACTAATATCTTTATATTGAGAAATAATCTCTCCAAGTTTGCAAACACACGGAGCCCAAGGTATGTCAACCTACCTTAACATTTTCATTGTTGGGGAGACATAAGTCTTTACTTACTTAGAAGAAAATACAAACAATTATTTCACTAAAAGTTTAGAGCAAAACTGTTAAAAAGTTTACATCAAACTGTTGAACTGTTTTTAAATAAAAAATGAACAGAACTTTTATCATAAATGTAATACACCTCTAAACAAATATGATTTCACAATCAGATGTGAATTTCTTGTTAACTGCACAGCCTTTTTCACCTAATTACAGCCCATTGGCCTTGTAATTACTTGTGTCCTCACAAGGACTTGTGTCAAATTGGGTAAATGAAGAAAACAAACTATGAAGTCCTCATAAACCTGTGTCCTTGAGTAACAGAAAGATACACAACTAAAGAGCTGGAGAAAACAAAAGTAAAAAAAAAGTATTAAACATTATATTCTGTAAAATAATTAAGATTGTGGCAAACCATAGAATGAGTTCCTGACCGTAACTGAACACATGGACTGTTATCAGTCAGGTTTCAGAGCTCATCACAGCACAGAGACAGCTCTACTGAAGATAGTCAATGACATCCGGTTAAACACCGATTCAGGAAAAGTGACTGTCCTGGTTCTACTCGATCTGAGTGCTGCCTTCGACACAGTTGACCACAAAATCCTTTTCGATAGACTAGAAAACTATGTTGGTCTTTCAGGAACTGTGATAAAATGGTTCAGATCATACTTAGAAGGAAAAGGCTTATGTAAACATAGGTGATTACATGTCGAAGTGAACTGCCGTGTCGTGTGGAGTCCCTCAAGGTTCAATCCTTGCTCCTTTACTATTTAACCTGTACATGCTTCCACTGGGCCAAATTATGAGAAGGAACCAGATATCATGCCATAGTTATGCTGATGATATACAAATTTATCTAGCTATCTCCCTGAATGACAACAACCCCATAAACTCTCTCTGCCAATGTCTTGATAAGATTAAAAACTGGATGCAAAACAACTTTCTTCAACTAAACAAGGACGAAATTGAAGTCATTGCATTTGGAAGCAAAAGTGAGGTTGTTAATGTTAACACGTATCTCACTGCCAAGGACCTAATAACTACAAATCAGGTCAGGAATCTTTGAGTGATTCTGGACTCTGATCTTAGTTTCAATAGCCGCGTCAAAGCAATTACCAAATCATCTTAGAAACATTGCAAGAATCAGATGCTTTGTTTCCAGACAAGATTTAGAGAAACTGATCCCTTCGAACCAAAACTAAAAAGTCAGAACATATTTTATATTGGCTGCCGGTCTCCTTCAGAATAGATTTTAAAGTTCTGCTGCTCGTATATAAGTCCAAACATTACCTAACAGAGAAGATCAGAGAATACACACAAAACAGAGAGCTGAGATGAAATAAAGTAGATCTTGCCCACGTTAATTCCAAACAGGGAAAATCCTCCTCTAGTTGCCCTGCTGCCCTAAGATGGAACCAGTTTCCAAAGGAGATCAAGGGTGCCAACACTTTAGTCACGTTTAAATACAGGATGAAGACTCACATGTTTAGTAATGCTTTTTTCGATTGATCAACATCTGAACAACTCTTTTATCTGTGCATTTTGTGCATCTTATCTGTGCATTTTCACTCTGTTAATCTATCATTATGCTTTCATATGACTTGTTTTATTCATGATTTTATTAAATGTGCATTCTTTTTATTATTTGTTTCCAACGTAAAGCACCCTGTGTACCAAATGTGCTATACAAATAAACTTGCCTTGCCTTACCTGAAAAAAAGAAAATGCCCCTAAGCCTTTATAATAAGTCTTGTCTTAAACAAAAAATTAATTAGGGAAGTTTCACTAACCATGTGTCGCCATGGCCAGTCACTGTCACCATAATTGTATGTGATCTCTTTATCAGGATATATGTTTCTGGTGTCAAACAAACACAAATGAAGTTTCTCCTCCACATAAATAATCTTCATCCGGCTGTTATTATTAGATTTCAATATATTCAATTTTATTCACATGGGCTTGAGAACATAAGCGATCACTAAAGCATGGTAATCTAATTTATGTTCCAAAAAGTGTCAATGGTTTTTGAATTTTTAAAACACCTCATACAAACCAGAGAAGTCTTCCATTGTAGCAAAACTCAAACATGAAGCCTTTTAGGAGATCAGGATATATTCCTTGCCTGGTTTCACATTCTTCACCACTGAAGAGGTCACCTCTGTACTCCAAAAGGAAATCTCCTTTTTCAAATTCAGAACAGCTGAATACACTTCTCCCTAAACTACAATAAAATTAGAAGCAGTTTTGTAGATTATACTATATTTCAACAAAAATTGAATAACAATTGTCATCTCTGGGAACTGAGGTCCACCCTCAGCAGAGCGGAAATAGAAGAAATCAAAGAGCATGGCAGACCTCGAACGTACCAAACTGCACTCTTAGCTTTCTCAAGCAAGATACAAGATGCTAAGACAACATACTACCACGACAAGATTGAACATGCCAAGGACAGCCGAAAGCTCTTCAGGACTTTCAACTCACTCCTCTGTCCACCCCAACCTCCCCCAGTGAGCTCTCTCACTGCAGATGACTTCGCTGATCACTTCACAGACAAAACCCTCACCATTAGCTGAGAGTTTGTACCACCCTGCACCCAAATTCATCCACAATCCTCGGCACCTTGCATGTCCACATTCACTCCACTCACAGAAGATCAGGTGTCCAAACTTCTTCACTCAGCGCATCCAACAACCTGCCCCCATCCCCTCTCACCTCCTACAAACCATCACACCTGCCCTCACTCACATCATCAACTCCTTGAGCACTACCGGCATTTTCCCTAACAGCTTCAAGGTGGCCAGAGTCACCCCGCTTCTCAAGAAAACTACACTCAACACATCACTGGTGGAAAATTACAGACCTGTCTCTTTGCTGCCCTTCACTGCAAATCTCATCGAGCGGGTCGTCTTCATTCAACTATCTACTTTACTGACTCAGAACAACAAGCTCGATGACAACCAATCAGGCTTCAAGAATGGACACTCAACTGAGATGGCTTTGTTGTCTGTAATGGAAGCGCTGCGAGGTGCCAGGACTAACCCCTGATCATCTGTCCTCATCCTACTAGACCTCTCTGCAGCGTTTGACACAGTCAACCATCAGATCCTTCTCTCCACTCTTTCTGTGATGGGCATCGCTGGAACTGTACTCGATTGGCTTGAGTCCTTTCTCACTGGTAGATCTTTCAGTGGAGGGGGGAGGTCTCCAACACTCATAAACTACTCATCGGGGTTCCCCAGGGTTCAGTCCATCTACACCACCTCCCTGAGCTCTATCATCCTCAGACACGGATTCTCCTCCTCAGACACGGCTTCTCCTACCACTGCTATGCTGATGACACTCAACTCTATCTATATTATCTAAATATAAATTGATGACACTCAACGCTCTCCTTGCCGGACTTCCAGCAAACGCTCTCAAACCTCTGCAGATGATCCAGAACTCTGCAGCTAGTTTTATCTTCAAGGAACTGAAACTAGCTCATGTTACTCCCCTCTTCATCACTCTTCATTGGCTCCCCATTGCAGCTCGGGTTAAATTCAAATCGTTAATGCTGGCATACAAAACTATCTCCAGATCAGCCCCTGTCTACCTCCCTGAGCTCATACACTCCTACATGACCTCCAGAAGCCTGCGCTCAGAGAAGGAACAGCGACTTGTGGTTCCGTTCCACAAAGGCAGAAGATCTCTCAGCAGAACCTTCTCTCTCACGACCCTGGCTGGTGGAACAAACTCCCTGATCCAGTCAGGAGAGCAACAACACTAACAGCTTTTCAGGGAACACCTACTATATAAAACAAACTTTCTTTTTTCCTCCTCTGTCTTGATCTTCTTGCTTTATTTCCTCTCTGCTATGGTTTATTATTCAGTTGATAAAATTTCTAATATGAGAAGCTGAGATAGACTTTGACGGTGTAACAGATCTCATATTGTCTCTCCCCTAATGTAAATCGCTTTGGACAAAAGCGTTTGCCAAATGCATAAATGTAAATCTAAATGTAATGGGCAGAATCGTTTGTTTGCAAATTCTGATCAACTTTATGTTGCTTTTTGCTTTAAGATCTTAAAGACAAGATGATTATTAGCTATGGATCAACATTTATAAATACAGTTTATAAAGTAAACTTTATACTCACCTTCCAAATAATCGCTGAATCTGCCTTTCTTCAGAATTGAATACTGTGTGGCCTGTTCTTGAGGTTTAGGCTTTCTTCTTCAACGTTTAGCTTCAGACATTGTTAGATGTATATTCTTAAAAAGGTATTTATAAATATCTATCATTATCTCACCAAAGAATGAACGCACAATATTATTCTTTTATTTTAATTGTTTTTAAAAACTTTTATACAGATCATATTTACTTAGAGGGTTTTTTTACTTATTACACTAAAAATAATAACACTCTTCTGTGAACCATGTGTTTGAAGATGTTTATGACATCAGCATCATAAACCTCTTATTTTAAATTCAAATATACACTGATCCACCATCCGCACTACCTCGAATGTGCAATATATCCTTATTTTGGCAATATATTTAAATTTGTGCAATTTATTTATAATTGTGGAATTTATTAATAGTAATTTATTTACAATTTAATTGTTTTCTCTAAGTATAAATATAATTATCATGATATATATAAATATAATTATTATATTTCCAGACAAAATAAAACTAAAATGTAAAAGTAATAGAAGATATAACATTTAATACAATGCAAATAATAATAATTGTTATTATGTTTATAATATAACAGTATATAATAATTAAATATTAGTAAAAAAAAAACTAATGAAAGCAATGCATTCAAATTAACTGAATAATCATTGTGTTATATCGGCATTAAAAGTCTACCCGTTTGAATTAATTAAATTGTTTTAGTTGTTTTGGACTATCTGACAATGATTGATAGTAAGCACATTGTCAGCTAAGCTGACAATGTTAGCATCTCTGGTTGATGTTTTCATGCTGTTAAACTTACAGAGAAGAGCTAACAAAACATTTAAACAAGTAAATGCTTGCTTTAAAAAGGTCAAATAAATTATTTTACAGCATTAAGACTTACCTTAAATAAAACATCATTTTCTCACATGTCCATTTTGCTTCACTTGCGCAACGACATAAGCTCCACCAACACCCGCGAAGCTCAGCCCATTTTTCAACATCAGCCAATCAAATGCTTTGATTCTTACACAGTGTGTATTATGGTAATTACTCAGGCGCTTTAGTTGCAGTACCATGTCCCGTTTACAGGGGCATACTCTCAATCTCATTGAATAAGCAGTGTATAGTAAAAAAACCTTGATTTTATGGTATGTAAGGACTTAGCCTAAAAATTGGAGGGAAAACCTCTGGGACAAAAAGAAATGCTAGAATTATGAGGACATGGGGTCTGTCCTCATAAACCAAAAATGTCCTAAAAGTGCTGGTGCGGGTCAAAAGTCCTTATTAACCACAAAAACCAACACACACACACACACACACACACACACACACACACACACACACACACACACACACACACACACACACACACACACGCACACACACACACACACACACACACACATACGCGCATAAAAAGTTTTGATTTTCCATTCTGGAATTTGATCTGGAAAACTGATTTAAGTGAAGTCAGAGAAGCAAGACAACAAAATAATTTGGGCTTTTGCTGAACAATGAAAATGCTGAATTCTCAGAAGTTTTAGCTACAATGCTTTAGTTTGGTGCAATTTAAGGGTTAAAACAAAGCGGGTCTTCAGGTTATATTTGACGTTGGAGCATTATTAGGGTACATTCTCTGCTAAGCTATTTTTTGTGGTTTCTATTCTAGTCCAAATGTCAGAGTAAATAAAGTTCAGGGGCTTAGAAGATAAAGGATCTTCTTCTTTCGGCTGTTCCCAGTTTAGGGGTCGCCACAGCAGATAATCTGTTTCCACCTAACTCTGGCCTCAGTATCCTCTACTCTTGCACCAATTACCTTCATGTCCTCCTTCAGCACACCCATATAACACTCGAACCTGCCTGCACTCGCCTCTTTTCCACACTCCCCGTCGCACTGGACTGTTGACCCCAAATACCTAAACTCCTCCACCTTCTTGACCTCAGCCCCCTGTAACCTCACTGTTCTACTTCCCTCCCTCTCGTTCAAACACATGTATTCTGTCTTACTACGACTGACTTTCATTCCTCTTCTTTCTAGAGCAGACCTCCAACTTTCCAGGTGTCCCTCCACCTGCTCTCTACTCTCACTACAGATTACAATGTCATCTGCAAACATCATTGTCCATGGAGATTCCTGTCTGACCTCATCTGTCAACCTGTCCATCACCATAGCAAACAAGAAGGGACTCAAAGCCGATACTTGATGTAGCCCCACCTCCACCTTGATCTTAAAGATTGGCACTAGGACACTTCTCCTCCATTCCTCAGGCATCTTCTCACTCTCTAGAATCCTGTTGAATAACCTAGATAGGAACTCCACTGCTGTCTCTTCTAGACACTTCCACACCTCCACAGGGATGTCATCTGGACCAACAGCCTTTCCACTCTTCATTCTCCTCAGAGCCTTCCTAACCTCATCCTTTCTAATCTTTTCAACTTCCTGCTCTACAATGTTCACCTCTTCCCCCTTCTTTCCCTCTCATTCTCCTCATTCATCAACTCCTCAAAATACTCCTTCCATCTTCTCTGCACACTCTCCTCACATGTTAGAACCTTTCCATCTCTATCTTTAATCACCCTTATCTGTTGCACATCCTTCCCATCTCTGTCTCTCTGTCTCGCTAATCTGTACAATTGCTTCTCACCTTCCCTCATGTCTAACCTAGCATAAAACTTATCATATGCCTTCTGTTTGGCCTTTGCCACCTCCCTCTTCACCCTGCGCTGTGATTCCTTGTAGTCGTGTCTACTTTCTTCAGTCCTTTCGATGGCCCACTTCTTTTTAGCTAGCCTCTTCCTCTGGATGATGTCCTGTACTTCCTCATTCCACCACCATGTTTCCTTATCTTCTTTCCTTCTTCCTGCTGACACACCTAGCACCTTCCTACCTGTCTCCCTGAACACTTCTGCTGTAGTTTCCCAGTCCTCTGGAAGCTCTTCCTGACCACCCAAAGCCTGTCTCAGCTTCTGTCTGAATTCCTCACAACCGTCTTCCTTTTTCAACTTCCACCACTTGGTCTTCTTTTCCATCTTTCCTCCCCTCTTCTTCCTGACCACCAGAAACATCCTACACATCACCATCCGATGCTGTCTGGCTACACTCTCTCCTACCACTACTTTGCAGTCAGTGATCTCTCTCAGATTGGCTCGTCTACTTAGGATGTAGTCCACCTGCGTACTCCTACCACCACTCTTGTAAGTAACTCTATGTTCCTCCCTCTTCTGGAAATAAGTGTTAACTACAGCCATTTCCATCCTCTTGGCAAAGTCCACCACCATCTGTCCTTCTGGATTCCTTTCCTCAACACCAAACCTGCCCATCACTTCCTCATCACCTCTGTTGCCCTCGCCCACATGACCGTTGAAGTCTGCTCCCACCACTACTCTCTCCCCTCTGGGAATACTCTCCATCACCTCATCTAACTCACTCCAGAATCTCTCCTTTTCTTCCAGCTTACAGCCTACTTGTGGAGCATAACCACTCACTACAGTCAACATCACCCCTTCAATCTCTAACTTCAAACTGATCACCCTGTCAGACACTCTTTTCACCTCTAAAACATTCCTCACAAACTCCTCCTTCAGGATCACTCCTACCCCATTTCTCTTCCTATCCTCACCATAGTAAAACAGTTTGTATCCCCCTCCAATACTACGCGCTTTGCTACCCTTCCACCTGGTCTCCTGCACACACAGAATATCTACCTTCCTTCTCTCCATCATGTCCGCCAGCTCTCTACCTTTCCCGGTCATTGTACCAACGTTGAGAGTCCCTATTCTCAGACCTTTACTCTTGCCTTTCCTCTTCTCTCTCTGCCTACGAATCCTTCTCCCTCCTCTCCTTCTTTGACCAACAGTAGTCCAATTTCCACCGGCACCCTGTAGGTCAACAGCACCGGTGGCGTCGTTGTTAAACCGGGCCTCGACCGATCCGGTATGGAAATCGAATTGATGACTTGCATATTTGGTTTTGGCATGTTTTACGCTGGATGCCCTTCCTGACGCAACCCTCTCTATTTATCCGGGCTTGGGACCGGCACAGAAGTCACTGGCTTGAAACCCCTGTGGCTTAGAAGATAAAGGATAAAGGTAAAAAAATAAAAATAGGGCATTAATGGAATAAAATAGTTGTCCTTAAGTAAGATGAAATTGTTTCAGTTAAATGTGTAAATCCAGTTTTGAAAATATCTCTTTAAAACTTGTAAAAGTCTACAAATATAACGATTTATTTGTTTACTTTAACATACTAAATATTAAAACTAATTATTAAAACTATTGTGGTTGCTGATACAAAATAAATTATATATGAATGAAGCCACTATGAAGTGTGCTTTTTTTCTTAATCAATGATTTGTTCTGCTTTTTTTTTGTTTTTATTGATTGAAGTGTCACAGATTTAAGTTTTCTATGGTCAGCTCAACTAGTGAGAAAAGCAGACATACAATGAAATGGCTTAGTTTTGCACTAAAAAAGGTCTATACAGAGCTACGCTGTTTATTACCTCATCCCGCTATTGATCTATCTTGCTGTGAATAAAGTACAGCACTGATCTGTACTATCGCCATTATAAAACTGTCTAAAAATCGTATAAAAATTTATAAAATCGTTACTACTTCCTTAGTTCTCTTATCTAGATGGCTTGTTCTTTGATGTGATTGACGTAGACCATTTGATGACGCTCCCAGGTTTGGTGAACCATTCAAAGAACCATTAGAAAATCCCGGTACGATTGGTTATCTCTGGGAAGGTTATCTTCTATAGAGATGGTTATTCTCTATTGTTCTATAGAGATGGTAAATATTGGTTATCCTCTGCTCTGCCAGAGACGTCTTGGTTAAGTATTGGTTATCCTCTGCTTTGCCAGGGAAGTGTTGACAAATTACAACAAAGTTAGCTTAGCAAATGTAAAGAGTAAAGAGGCCATATTAGGAATAAACCCCATTATAGAAAAGTTGTTGAGCCAGGGAGTTTTGGTGAAAACTTCTCCAGTTTGGCCTGTCAAAAAAAGCAAATGGATAATGGCGACATAATTGTATAAGGATCTACTACTAAACAAGTTATCTTTACTATATTTTGGTTGGCTAATCTGTAATCTACAGTCCTTGCCTTTAGATTCCAAATTATTTTCAGTTATTGTATCTTTACATGAAAACAGTCGTTTTGAACTCTGTGAGCGTAAATGAGCTCTGGAACATTATCCGAGAGTTTGTTCCAGAGCTTCGGGGCTCTATATTTGAACGCCCTTCTACCTCTGGTGGATCTACTAATCTTTTGAATAATCACTAGCCCTGCTTCTTGTGATCGAAGAGAGCGAGCTTAAACTGCCATTGTGTCTGATGCTATTGTATCGTTCTCTAGTCTCTCAAGGAGACTCTTGTGATCTATCGTTTCGAAGGCTGCTCAGAGATCTAGCAGAACTAGAAGAGAGATATTCCCTTGATCCCAATCAAGTAACAGAGATTTAACATTTTAACCAGCGCAATCTGTGCTGTGATGTGGTCTGAATCCAGATTGAAGATCTTTAGAAAACCTCCTTTTCTATAAGAAGTTGAGCTTTGCTATTACAACATTCTCTAATAATTCTGACAAAAACAGAAGCTTAGAGATTGGCCTAAAGTTGGATAACTCAGTAGGATCCAGGTGTGTTTCTTGATTGGTGATTTAATTACTGCATTTTTTAGCTGTTTAGGAACGTAACCTAGTGATAGATTTGCGTTTATAATATTCAAAAACGGTTCTTGAGATATTTGTAGCAATTCTTTCAATTGGTACAGGTTTGAGAGAGCATGTCGTTGATTTAGATGTTGTCATTGTTCTTTC
Source organism: Danionella dracula (assembly GCA_900490495.1). Taxonomy (NCBI): domain Eukaryota; kingdom Metazoa; phylum Chordata; class Actinopteri; order Cypriniformes; family Danionidae; genus Danionella; species Danionella dracula. The sequence goes on along the minus strand of UELW01000278.1, from coordinate 3,571,810 downwards.
AGGCCAATATTTAAAAAGTGTTGCAGCAAGAGAGGTAAAGGCATAGAATTTTAGTTAAGCTGATTGAACATGAGTTTTAGTGTTTTTGCATCTAATAGATGTAATTTAGTTTGAGAATTAATTCATAAAATCATTGCTGCTAAATTTTATAAACGCATTTGATTCTATCAATGTTTGACTGTTTAGTAGATTAGCCATTGTTACAAAAAGAAGGCATTGGTTATTAGGGCTCAAGCACCAGCAATGCGAGAACCCCATTGTAATTTGAAAATGTATTATTTATTTATTAGGGCTTGTGCATCAGCGGTGCAAGAACCCTATTTCTTTTCTAAAAATTCTTAGTTATTAATTTTTTTTTATTAGGGCCCGAGCACGCCACCGAAGGTGTGCGGCGAAGCCCTATTGTATCTGTTAGGATCCATCCATCCATCCATCTTCTCCCGCTTATCCGGGGCCGGGTCGCAGGGACAGCAGTCTAAGCAGGGATGCCCAGACTTCCCTCTCCACAGACACTTCCTCCAACTCCCCGGGAGGGATCCCGAGGCGTTCCCAGGCCAGCTGGGAGACATAGTCCCTCCAGCGCGTCCTGGGTCTTCCCCGGGGCCTCCTCCCAGTGGGGCATGCCCGGAACACCTCCCCTGGGAGGCGTCCAGGAGGCATCCGGAATAGATGCCCAAGCCACCTCAGCTGACTCCTCTCGATGTGGAGGAGCAGAGGCTCTACTCCGAGCTCCCCCCGGGTGACGGAGCTTCTCACCCTATCTCTAAGGGAGCGCCCAGCCACCCGGCGGAGGAAGCTCATTTCGGCCGCTTGTATCCGGGATCTTGTCCTTTCGGTCATGACCCAGAGCTCATGACCATAGGTGAGAGTAGGGACGTAGATCGACCGGTAAATCGAGAGCTGAGCCGACCACAACAGACCGATACAGCGACCGCATCACTGCAGATGCTGCACCGATCCGCCTGTCGATCTCGCGCTCCATCCTCCCCTCACTCGTGAACAGGACCCCGAGATACTTGAACTCCTCCACCTGAGGCAGGAGCACTCCACTGACCTGGAGAGGGCAGGCCACCTTTTTCCGGTCGAGAACCATGGCCTCAGACTTGGAGATGCTGATCCTCATCCCAGCCGCTTCACACTCGGCTGCAAACCGCCCCAGTGCACGCTGAAGGTCCAGGCCCGAAGAAGCCAACAGGACAACATCATCCGCAAACAGCAGCGATGAAATCCTGAGGTCCCCGAACCGGACCCCCTCCGGCCCCCGGCTGCGCCTGGAGATTCTGTCCATAAAAACTATGAACAGAACTGGTGATAAAGGGCTTTAGGATTATTATTATTATTCTTTGTCCGTGTTTTTCGTCGCAGATTTCACCAACTAGACGTGCTCGAAAACTCACCAAAATCGACACTAAGGTCAAGCTTGAAAAAAATAGCGATCTGGCACAGTCAGCGTGATCGTAGCATAAAAAACGCCCCCTTGAAATTTACCAAAAAACATGTTTCAGCTGTTTTTTTACCCTCAACATGTTCGAAACCTCACCAAATTTTGCATCAATGTAATGTATGGAATGATGAGCTTACCCCTCAGAACAAGTAGATATGCTTACTTGATGATACACTCATAGCGCCTCCTGCTGGCTGTATGAATTCCAAGGGAAATGAATGTATTTGTTGCTGTATCTCTTACAAATTTAACTTAATGTACATGACAAAAACAATGTAAGACCAGGGGGCGGCATCTTTGGATCCCGCGGATGCATCGTGCGAGGGCCCGCCCATCGCTGCTTGCAGCTTTAATTATTATTATTCTTTACTGTCTTTCTGGGGACTTTTGAGGGCCTGAACATTAACAAAAAGTCACAGATTTTTGCACACGCCTCAGACCCGGTGAAAATTAATTTAAAAAAAAATGCCTCTATATCGCAACCTCACGCGTTTTTGCAGCTGTTGTATGCGAATAAAATTTGGTACACATGTATAAAGTACCAAGCTGCAACTTTTACTAATATAAATCGGGAAGTCGGTTATTTCGCAAAAACCTCTAAAAATGATAGTTTTTGCTCGTTCTACACTTTGACGAACTCCCAAATATTTCATCCAAACATCTCCAAACCTTTTCAGTATCATCATAAGGCATACGGCATGTGATATTGAGAAGCTTTTTAGACTATCATAAAAGTATGTGGTCGTGGCGGTGGGCCAATGTCCAAAGTTTGATTTGAAAAAAGAATTTGTTATAACTCGGGCATAGAAAATCCGATCTGAATCGAACTTGTTTCATTCTCATCATAGTCCAAGACTGAAAACAGGCGTATGGCAACAAACATCAGTCATGGCGCCACCTAGTGTCGAGCATTGAAAGCCTGTTTTTTTATATAGTTTTATGCTTCTATTTCAGGTAGCGTATTGCATACACACTTAAAACTTGTCACATGTTTGTAGGACCTTAAGACCTAAAAAAAAAGCCCATTGTGTCAAGTTTCTAAACTGGACGGAGAACCGGATATTTTATGTTTCAGCTGAAAATTGGAGTGGTTACTCGTAAGGCATGAGAGAAAAAAAAAGATATCAAAAGCTAAGAAGTACATCAAATCGTCTTAGGGTGGCACTCCAGCAAAGTCCCTTCAAAAATCATTAATTTTATTTCAACAAAAACAGCCTGGCATGATTATCCTCGTCAGGCGGAACAAAAGCATATGCATCACTGTGACTGCGCTCCAAAAATTGGCTCTACAGCACCTCCTTCCTGCTCCCTTAAATGTGAACAAAATCTCCTTTTTAGCTGTTTTGACCCATTGGACATGTTGGAAAGCCCTCCAAAAATGCCCTAAACGTTCGTCACACGGTCTCGCAGGGGCACTTTAACAAACTTAACCTTTTTTAAATGTATAGGGCAAAATGGATTCTGATGGTGTGCTTAAGTGATGATACACTAATAGCGCCACTTACTGGCTGTATATATTTGTGGCTGTATCTCCCACATTCTTCATCCAATGTACATTTAAAAAGATTAAGCAAGATAGTCTTGTGATTCTGATCAGATTGATATGCTATTGTTATGCTAATGTTATGAGTTGTTTGTGTAACAATATAGATCATAATTACATTTAAAGCTTTGTATTGTTCAGAATTGTGTAAAGCGCCTTTTCACCTTGTTTCGCTGCTTGCAGCTTTAGTTTTGATTAGTTTCTATTAATTTGTGACAGTAGTTAGTTCTTGCAGTTTTTAATGCTAATCTATATTTACACGCTGTCTTTCCAGGCAATTTTGAATACTTCCAATCGAGTATTTTTCCATTAATGCTCAGTTTCTGGTTGGCCTTTTTAGCATCTTTGTATTATCATCAGACCAAAGAATGGCCTGTCTATCTTTAACTTGTTTGAATTTAAGTTGGGCAAAAGTGCCTAGGGTGCCAGAGAGAATATTATTCATACAGTAGGTAATTTTTTTCGAGTTCATTTTCGTCTAGAAAGATGAGTAATATCTGGTAGGTTTCTTATGATTGCTTCTTTAGTATTTTGTTTAATATATCTCCCTTGTTGGTAGCATTAAATGCTATTGCTACTGTTTACAGTATGAATAGCACAAGATAAGGTCTGAAATGTCCTCACTTTGAGGTGATATGACTGTCACGAGATAGAACCAAACCTAGACTGTGATTTAGGCGGTGAATTGCGCCGACCACATTTTGCTTAAACCCACAGGAATTTAGGAGGTCTGTAAAGGCACTGCCAAACAAGTCTTTATTGTCATCTATATGGATGTTAAAGTCTCCAGAACTTTATTTGCTTCGACCAAAAGATGTGCAACAAAAATCAACAAATTCTTGAAGAAAGCTAGAATTGTGTTTTGGTGGCCTGTAGACAATCTTTGTTTTGATTCTGCCGGTGTAATAAGGAGCTAAAGTACTTCAAAGGATTTAAATTTATGTCCTGTCTATCTGGTTGTTTAGGGTATTTCTATATATTGTGGATAAAGCCCCACCACGACCAGTTGAGCGAGGTTCATGATTCTAACACTATGTTTAACAGAAACCTGGCTCACTCAAAATTAATATTTTGGATTAAATGAAGCGACACCCAGAAATTACTATGTCGAGGTTAAGTTCTGAGATTAATTAATTTATGATTACAACTTTGGGTGTCAGAGATCTGAGGTTTATGAGTCTAAATTCTAGAGAGTATGTTTTCGAGTGACATGACTTGTAGTCAAATTTTATATTGATCACACTATTGGTGTGAAAAAAAAAAACTAAAAACACCACTTGTTCACAAAACAAGAAAGTGGGACTGTGATGGTCCAGTGCTGGCGTGCAGTTTACTGCAGCAGCATCTGTCCTTCTGGGCACAGACGGTGAATTAATATTAAAATTTTTATGAGCGGAGATTGCTACAAATTATTCCTTGAGCTTGGATCTTTTGGCCTGTAAGAGGCTGATCTGAAGCTCAATATCTGCTAATTCAGATTTGATGACGTTGAGATCGAATGACTCCTGATCTTCGCAATTTGGTGAGGAACAGTGTGGTGAGGCCATATTATGTAGAGTAATATCTATCTGCTTTATCAATATTGTTTAGGTTTTTTTTTATTAAACAGGAGTTAAACTTTTTAGCTGCACTAAACTTTAGACTACACTAACACTGTTGTTTAATGGCGCACATTAAAATTAGCTAGGTGTAAGTTGTAAACTAGGTTGTAGGTTTAAGAAAACAAGTCATTTGTTTATTTATTTATATAAATCTTAATATTGATTTTTTTTTAGAGATTCAAAATTATTGCAATTTAAAAAATAAGATTTTTTTATTTTTCAGTTGACCTGTCTATGGATTAATCAGCCTTGAACAGGATCGTCAGTCACAAGAGAAGCTGAATCGAAAGAGCCAAATTTGTGTATAAATTGTAGTAATGAGTAAAGTATTCGTCTGATTGATAATTTGAAAATGATGGGTTGCACTCCTCAAAGCAAAACTAGGTTGTTATTAGTTGTGTTACTATTTAAATGTTTGTTGTTTTTTATTACTATTATAAATTTTTATGTCTAACTGTTAGACAAGTTAAATCAAAGATGTTTTGGTTAGACTAGTTGTGTGATTGTAATCTTAAGAGGGCTTGTTATAGAATATTTAATCATTGTAATTAATTATCCATTAAGATTGAGTTTGAATGTCCTTAAGTTTACTTGGATGGATGACCTTAGTGCATTTAGGGCTTTAAAAGCAAGCATTATGTCAAGAACCTGCTTTAGGGATTTCACAACCTGATACCCTTTTGTTTTATATGTTCATGAACATATAGGCTTTATGACTACATCTCTAATGCAGGATCATGGTGGTATTCTGCGACCGGTAAAGTACTATTCTGGTAAACAAGACAAACTGTAACAGTCAGGTGTCCACATGCTGTGTCTGCACTAATGAATCAAGCAAAAATCCCACCAGTCACCTCCTCTCGCTAAGGAAACGGTCTTACTACTCTCTAAGGCCCAAATGTTATTTTGTAGTGTGCACAAGTCACAAATACTTTCTCTTGTATGATGTGCACAATGACCGATGCTTCTTTAGATCTCATGATTGTGTAACTCTTGTTAGCTGAAACACCTATTAGTAATGCAGATTTTGAATTATTTGTCGGTGGTTATGCACCAGTGTTACAAGGTAACAGACAAGCAGGATATGGAGTTACCTTTTTGTCCGATGTACAAAGTAACATACAGATGTGGCAGTTATTTTATTTTGATACTAGTAGAGAGTGGATTTCAACATGATGCCAAATAAGACCACGCCCCTTCTACACAAACTTCAGTCAAATATCTCTGACACAAAGTGACATACTTATGTAGCAGTTCTTTTATTTTAACCCTAGTGGAGAGTGGAATGTATCATAATAAATTTGCAGGCAAAACTAGGCCACACTCACTTTCCACATAAACAATATCTAATATATCTGTAAAAACGACCTACCTATGTTGGGGTTGTCGAGAGTACATTTTAACATGATGTCTAATTTGCATAAAGAATTAGGCCATGGCCACTTTTCTAAAGAAACTTCAAAGTTTGTCTATGCAACCTACAGAATCTATGCAACCTACAGATGAGGGGGTTGTTTTATTTTGAACTTAGTAGCGATTTGTCAAGCTGTAGCTCAAACTGAAGTTCATAGAAACTATTAACTCACCACATTTAGGGAACTTATCCCTTTTGAAATATAAGAGTGAGAATGGTGCAAAGGTTCTTGACCCCTAGGCTCAAGCAGGGGTCAAAGGTCAGCATTATATGGGGCTTTACATTGTCTACTCTGCTGCCAGCCAGAGCATGCGGGCTCATAGCGTTATTCTCTCTGGAAAAATGAAGCAAAAGGGAACACTTCAATCTTCTTTAAAAGGAACTGTTCTCATTTCAGTTGTAATCCAACTACTCATTATATATAGCATGGTTATAGCAACCATGGCAACCATTTTCATAGCTCTATATCTCAGCTTAAGAGAGCAATTAAGGGGTTGGTTTAATTCACTTCTACTGCATCATTCTTTGAAAGTTTGATGAAGCTTTACCAAGTTGAAAAACCTTCCAAATGTAAAGCTGTTAAAAGTTATGTGAACTTTTTCAAACCTGCTAAAGCTTCATCAAACTTGTAAGGATCGGCTTGTTGCTGGACTAAAGTTGTAATGCTAGTAGTTTCCTTTCTCAGCTCCAACACAAACATATCCGGGATTATGAAAAGAACATCTGCATGCTTTTCCACATTGGCGGGTTAATGTTGGCTCTGCAACCTAACTCAGACATCACTCAAGACACGCCTGCAAGGCGACAAACTACAAGAAACACAAAGGCTATTACTGCAAGCTTAAAACTGTTGTGACATCCTTAAACACTACCTGGTTGGAGTTGAAGCAATATTATTAATGCTTCACAAAGTGAAACGTATCACATATTTTGTATTTAGCTGACTAATTAAAAAAAATATTTATTTATGGTTGCCTTAATGAAAGTCTTTTACTTTAAAGTTACAGGAGACACACTGTAGCCAGCTTAAATTTCTTTTCACGTTGCACTCAAAATACAATTTGTTATGCAAGTTTAGCAAACAGTCTTTATGAACAGCAGTATTCTGGGAAAACATGGAAATCTGGAAAACACTAGTCTACTCATTCAAAATAAAAAAAACTATAGTAATTATGATTCAAATTATTAACACCCCCCTCCTTGAACCGCCACCTTAACGTGGTGGAGGGGTTAGCGTGCTCGAAGGATCCTAGGAGCTATGTTGTCGGGGGCTTGCTGCCCCTGGTAGGGTCTCCCAAGGCAAACAGGTCCTAGGTGACGGGTCAGACTAAGGGCAGTTCAGAAGACCCCTTATGATGAGCACAACAGTTTCCGCGACGTCGCCCGGATTGGCGTCACCGGGGCCCCACCCTGGCCCAGCCCGAAAAGGCAACGTGGGATCGCCGTCCAGTGGGCCCACCACCTGCAGGAGGCAACGTAAGGGGCCGGTGCTCAGTAATCTGGGCGGTAGCCAAAGGTGAGGACCTCGGCGGCCCAATCCATGGACACAGAAGCTAGCTCTGGGGACATGGAATGTCACCTCGCTAGGGGGGAAGGAGCCTGAGCTTGTGCGGGAGGTGGAGCGTCACCGGCTAGAGATTGTCGGGCTCACCTCCACTCACAGCCTGGGCTCTGGCACCCAGCTCATCAAGAGGGGCTGGTCTCTTCACTACTCTGGCATCCTCCGCGGTGAGAGGTGGCCTGCTCATAGCCCCGCAGCTTAGCCGCCATGTATTGGAGTTCTCCCCGGTGAGCGAGAGGGTCGCTTTCCTCCGCCTTCAGGTTGGGGGTATGTCTCTCACTGTTGTTACGGTCTACGGGCCGAACAGCAGTGCAGAGTACTCAACCTTCTTGGAGTCCCTGGGAGGGGTGCTGGAAAGTGCTCCAAGCGGGGACCCCATCGTTCTCCTGGGGGACTTCAATGCGCACGTGGGGGATGACAGCGTTACCTGGAGGGGCGTTATTGGGAGGAATGGCCAAGTTGGCCAAACAGAACCCAAGTGGTGTTCTGTTATTGGACTTCTGTGCCCGTCACGGTTTGTCCATAACGAACACCATGTTCAAGCACAAGGGTGTCCACCGGTGCACGTGGCACCAGGACACCTTAGGCCGAAGGTCAATGATCGACTTCGTTGTCGTATCATCTGACCTTCGACCATGTGTTTTGGACACTCGGTGAAAAAAAGGGGCTGAGCTATCAACCGATCACTACCTGGTGGTGAGTTAGATCCGCCGGAAAAACCTGGCAGACCCAAGCGTACGTTGAGGGTCTGTTGGGAACGTCTGGCCGAGCCCTCTGTCAGAGTGATCTTTAACTTCCACCTCCGGGAGAGCTCCAACCAGATACTGGTGGAGGCTGATGACAGAGTCCGAGTGGACCATGTTTTCAGCCTCCATTGTCACTGCCGCGGTGCGAAGCTGTGGCCGTAAGGTCTCTGGTGCATGTTGCAGCGGCTATCCCAGAAACCGGTGGTGGACACCGGAAGTAAGGGATGCCGTCAAGCTGAAAAAGGAGTTCTATCAGGACTGGTTGGCTTGTGGGACTACGGACGCAGCTGACAAGTACTGGCAACTGGCAATGCTGTGTTGGAGGCAAAAACTCGGACCTGGGAGGAGTTCGGGGAGGCCATGGAAGACTATCGGTCGTCCTCAAAGAAATTCTGGCAAACTGTCTGCCGCCTAAGGAGGGGGAAGCAGTGCCCCATTACCACTGTTTACAGTGGAGGTGGAGAGCTGTTGACCTCGACCAGGGATGTGGTCGGGCGGTGGAAGGATTACTTTGAGGGTGTCCTCAATCCCACTGTCACATCCTACGTTGAGGAGGCAGAGGCTGGGGTACTTGAGGTGGACTCGTCTATCACCCAAGCCGAAGTTACTGAGGTGGTTGGCAAGCTCCTCAGTGGCAGGGCACCGGGGGTGGATGAGATCTGCCCTGAGTACCTCAAGTGTCTAGATGCTGTGGGACTGTCCTGACTGACACGTCTCTGCACCATCGCGTGGCGGTCAGGGACAGTACCTCTGGATTGGCAGACCGGGGGGGTGGTCCCTCATTTCAAGAAGGGGGACCGGGGGACGTGTTCCAACTACCGGGGATCACACTCCTCAGGCTCCCTGGGAAAGTCTATTCCAGGGTACTGGAGAGGAGAGTTCGCCGATAGTCGAACCTCGGATGCAGGAGGAACAATGCGGGTTTCGACCAGGTCGTGGAACACTGGACAAGCTCTATAGTGGTGTGCTCTGGGAGTATGGGGTACGGGGCCCTTTGCTAAGGGCAGTCCGGTCCCTGTAAACCAGAGCAGGAGCTTGGTTTGTATAGCCGGCACAAAGTCAGACCTGTTCCCAGTGCACGTTGGCCTCCGGCAGGGCTGCCCTTTATCACCAGTTCTGTTCATAGTTTTTATGGACAGAATCTCTAGGCGCAGCAAGGGGCCGGAGGGGTTCGGTTCGGGGCTTCAGGATTTCATCTCTGCTGTTTGCAGATGATGATGTACTGTTGGCTTCTTCGGGGCTGGACCTTCAGCGTGCACTGGGGCGGTTTGTAGCCGAGTGTGAAGTGGCTGGGATGAGGATCAGCATCTCCAAGTCTGAGGCCATGGTTCTCGACCAGAAAAGGGTGGCCTGCCCTCTCCAGGTCAGTGGAGTGCTCCTGCATCAGGTGGAGGAGTTTAAGTATCTCGGGGTCCAGTTCACGAGTAAGGGGAGGCTGGAGAGTGAGATCGACAGACATATCGGTGCAGCATCTGCAGTGATGCGGTCTCTGTATCGGTCTGTTGTGGTGAAAAGGGAGCTGAGCCGAAAGGCGAAGCTCTTGATTTACCAGTCGATCTACGTCCCTACTCTCACCTATGGTCATGAGCTCTGGGTCATGACCGAAAGGACAAGATCCCGGATACAAGCGGCCGAAATGAGCTTCCTCCGCCGGGTGGCTGGGCGCTCCCTTAGAGATAGGATGAGAAGCTAATTCACCCGGGGGGAGCTCGGAGTAAAGAGAAGACGAGACAAGATGAAGACGAGATTATTAACACCTAGTCAGCCATTTGAAAAAAATACCATCAAATAGATGCCAATATAAAATTTTAAAACAGTGATTTTTTTGGCCATATCGCCCAGCTCTAAAACACCACACACTTTGTACACAACTTAGAGTACAAACATAAGAGTTACGTGATTGTAGACATTTGGTGTGTAGGCAAGAAGGTATGAAAATAAATAACAGAAATTTTATTATTAGATTATATAAAATAATTATAAATATGTTGGTTTTACCCGTTGACACTAAACTAGTCAAGCGCAATATTCTGTCTGACCTTTACAGCCATTTCTCATTTGTGAATGATCACATGTACTCCAGTGATGGCATCTTAATACTTTAACCACTACCTACACCCATAATTCAATAAAGAAATCAATTTACATTTTTGACATGTAAGGACAAAGGAACAATACCATTTTTGAAAAAAATACCATCAAATAGATGCCAATATAAAATTTTAAAACAGTGATTTTTTTGGCCATATCGCCCAGCTCTAAAACACCACACACTTTGTACACAACTTAGAGTACAAACATAAGAGTTACGTGATTGTAGACATTTGGTGTGTAGGCAAGAAGGTATGAAAATAAATAACAGAAATTATATTATTAGATTATATAAAATAATTATAAATATGTTGGTTTTACCCGTTGACACTAAACTAGTCAAGCGCAATATTCTGTCTGACCTTTACAGCCATTTCTCATTTGTGAATGATCACATGTACTCCAGTGATGGCATCTTAATACTTTAACCACTACCTACACCCATAATTCAATAAAGAAATCAATTTACATTTTTGACATGTAAGGACAAAGGAACAATACATTTGCTGGACTATTTGGAAAAAACATACAAATTAGATTTTAACATAAATGCCAATAAAATTATTCCAATACAGTGTGATGCAAAAAAATATCTCTGAAAAAATAAAGAAAAAAGAGCTAAGCTAATTCTGTCATAAATTTAAAGGAAGCTCTGAGGCTCATTAAGTACTATTCAAATTAATTAATTACCCAAGGGTACAATATGTTTTTACATTAAATGCAGATGTTTAAAGTTGTGGCTGTGCTTTTTGAATCACACTTAACTACTTCCTCCAATACATCTCCCAAACCTGGCAAATTTAATTTACCATAAACAGGTATTTCTAATAGAAATGACCATTTCTAAAAAAATTCTTACCATTCTGGAAAGCCATCTCACAAGAAGGAGCAGACCTTCTGAGTCCTAAAGGGATTTGTGCTGGAGGAAACTCCAGTCAGCAGAGGATCCTGCTGGGCATTTTGGATACAGAACTGCTGGAGCTCTGTAGCTGCTTGCGAAACCTGAGGAAAACACATCCAACTAAGACCAAAATTACTTCTGAGGGCTATACTAAACATTACATACAATGTACAGGCTGGGTGGCAATGATCCTGCTGGAACCCAATAATGTATTCTAATTTATTTAGTGAAAAAAATATATTTGTGCACCAGGGTGGAAACAAGACCATGCTCACTACTGACCCCACACCCCTTACAAGCTTTGGAGCTGATAAAAAGAAAAGAAACTTCCTTCCACTGCTGGCTCTATTTGGTTTGTTGATTCATATCAATGGATTTGATATCTGAGGGGGTAAAAACAACATTATATTACATTATATTTTTTTGTTTGTTACAGATATATAAAATTCAAACCTTCAGCCAATCAGACACCTCTGTGACACCTTCAATCAGTCACCTTCAGCCTCTGTGGAAGCATTTTTGATAACTGGCTACGCTCATTATGAGCCTCATTTGCTGAAAGCTTGACTCAAGTGTGAGTGTCAGCTTTTTCTCATTAATCATATTTATTACAACTATAGCTAGCCTACTGATGGTTGCAGTCTGTATTACTTTTAATCATTAAATTTTTATATTCAAAAGGGATGACAACATGAGGGGAAACGACTTGTTTTCTTTTTTGTTTCTAAAGAAAATTACAGGATTTCGGGTTGATTTAGGCTTGGTTTTTCATTTGTGATTCAGCGGATTTTGGCTCGAAATCTAATTCCTCGTGTGGGTGGGGCTAAGACACAGAAGTTCCTAAGTTTTGCGGTACAGTTGGCAAAATAAGAGCCACTCAATGAAAGAGTACACTTTCTGTAAAAAAAAAAAGTGACTAAATATCTTTGACTTGTCACTTCCACATGTAATAGAATATTTAATACTAATATTTAATAATAATATTAATATTTAAAAACGTAGAGAGACGGGATTTATACTGAAGGGACTCTCAAGGCTTTAGGGGCTTTTCTCTCTCTCTCTCTCTCTCTATCTCTCTCAACCTACTCTAGCGAGTGAACGTATTTTGCGTTGCTCGTGTCTCTCTTTTTCCTCTTCTTTCCTCTCTTTCTTCATTCCCTCTTATTTCTCCCTCCATGGTGCTTGCAATGTGATCACATTCTTCATTGATCTCAAAGTATGAGCTTAATTCATATTTGGAACAACTAATAAATTGCTGTTTGTGATTGTGTACATAAATCATGTCTCATGAGTATTAAAATTCTAATACAATTTTGGCGACAAGAATGAGCCTAACATCAGATTAGGTAAACGGACGAATGCGTGTAAATTTATATTATTGTTAACCTAAACTTTTGCGATTTTTTGCCTGGGTATAATGGTGGATGCGTTTGTTGCTACAACACGTGGTTCCTTTGTTATACATTGACTAAGATGGCAGACGGTCCAGGGGTGTTTGTGTCCCTGTCTGATAAGAACGCTTTAGTTATTCAGCTGTAGCGAGCTGTGATTAACACAGAGAATTAGCGTGTGTTCTTTTCTGCTGTAATGCACTAGCATTAGCCGTTAAGACAAAGCGTAGCATTGATGCTAACAATAACAAAGAAACTAGTGAGTTTTACCATGTGTGCTCGACTAGGGTTAGTAAAGTTTGGGGTGATTAAATACGTTTAGACATAACATACGACAGACCCGACATGTGAACATTATAAGCTGTGATATTGCTTGTTACTTTTTATTGCATGTGTACTCTTACTGGGACACGTGCGCGTGCGTGTTTTGAGTGTGGCCTTTGTGGCGTACCAGTAAGGGGAAGGTCGTGTTTTGTTGAAAATTAAGGGGATAAGTTCTCCTTGTACGACTTGTTGTATTGGAGAACAAGTGGAAGACTTATAATTATTTTCATGACTGGGGAAACACGACTGAGGGGATAGTTTGTGATGAACTCTCTGGTACAAACCGCACAGGTTCTAGGAGAAACGTGGGGAGAGTGCACAAATTATTTTCTGCACACGGCCGGCGCTGCGAGACTCATCTTAAGCTCTGAAAAAGCAGTACTGTGATAGCTGGCCGTGTGTCTGTGTATCGACAGTGTAGCGGTACGGATAGAAGCAGCGATATTAACCGGTTCGATTCTGGCTGCGAAATGTAGGTACCACGGGGAGTTTGACGAAATTCCTGCGTAACTTTGTGTGATGAAAGTGTTAATTAGTATTATGGTGAATGTTCTCTGTTGGATTTCTGTGTATAATGTTATTTCTAAAATAATGAAATTGGGCCACTTATTCTGAGCATGACATGAATGCAAATGAATTTTTCAAGAAACAGTTGATCAAATTGAAAATGAAATTGGCTAACCAAATTACAAATTCTTAATTTGAAAGAGAAACTTGGTTGAAACTACACATATTTCTATATATGTTATAGCGTATGTGAAAAAGTGAAAGCCCAGATTTTCATTACATATAGCACATATGTGTGATAAAATCTGTGTCTGTGTTTGACTGGGAAGCCTGAGTGTGACATCTGTGCTTGAATGCAGTGGGAAGTGCTTTCCTGATAACACTGGGGAATATTATTAAATTTTAGAGGCATTAAGCCTACAATTTAACATATAGTTACTAAATTATACAGAGTATAATATCAATCAAAGAACTTAGATTAAATTTGTGGAAGTAAATTATTGCTAAATAATGATTAAATAGATCTACAAATTGGGGAAATTCAAATAGAGATTGAGGCATAACAGGGGTAAACCTAACAGAAGTTAAAAAAGCGTAATGACAGCATTAAACTTACTGCTTTAGTAGTGAATGACATTCAGTATAAGACAAATCAAACATGCTATAGAAGACAAACTCTTGCTAATGTAGACATGACATTCATAGTAGTTATGTTAAAAACACATTATTTGACTCTTGGAGGTGACTTTTCTTATTTTTGCATAAAATCAATTGACTTAGATGTGTGTTTAATTGAAAGGTGTGGTTCTTTTCCCTAAGAGGGTTATTTTAGATAGAGAGGGAATTTTGGTTTTAAACAATGCACCCTAAATTTACAGGAAAATGTTAAATGAGCATATTATTATTGTGTGTATTTACATCAAAGCAGAGTTTAATTTACTAACTCAAGACAGAATCTGAATAAGAACTAACTTGTTTTTTTTGTTTATTTTGAATGGGATCTTGGTCAATTCTGAGCTCGAAGCATGATAACATTCTGAGAGTGGAGATGATGGAGTTCTTCAAGCACCTGGAATCATCATGGCCGTGTTCAGATCTGCCCCATGGACTGCACAGACAACTTCCAGCCTTGTCCATGTATGCAAACATTATCAGCATGCGAACGGATCATCTGATGCAAGTACCCTTCTATTATTCTCTCCACCCACACAAACACTTCCTTCCCAAAGACTTCCTCCTCCAACATGGTGGTACACCCGAGGAAGGGGTGGAGCAGACTGTGACATTGGGATGGCGTAGCTTGCGCTGGTTACAGAGACTTTTTTTCACACACAATCCTGTAAGTCCATTAAGAGTCTATGGCCTGGAGTGAGCAGCTTGAGGGAAAAGGAGGAAGGATGCGTCTCACGAGGAGGTGTGGAAGAGAAAAGGGGAAACGGAGAGGAGAGGGGTCAGATCTGAGGAGGAGACAATCGAACTGTGCAAATCACTCGTCTGACAAAGACATCATCACAGGCCTTCATCAATCATCTGGGTAGAGGAAAATGGCTACAACATTAGGTATTTTTTTTATACTAACAAACTAACATAGTTGAAATGGGTTTGGAATCAATAGGATTACTGAAACCTATAAAACTGCTGAACATATGCATTTATCAAACTTAAACCAAGAGTGAAGTTAAAAGTGAAATTTAGGTTGATTTGGGTGCAAACAGAAAGAATAGGATTTATTTTATGAACTTCAGCAAGAAGTTGAGTGACTGGTTTCTGACGTCCAAAGGGATTGTGGGAATTTAAAAGAAATGGATTCTAAATTGTATTGACTTTGAAACAAATCAATCTTTTAGACTGGGAAAAACATCTAAATCCATTGAAAGAACATTAAATCAACTGATATTGAATTTGTAAGAGAATATAACATGAACATGTTTAAATTTTTAATTTCTAAATAAAAAAGGGTTGCAATCTAATCACATTGGGTGTAGATTGATGTCATCTAGATTAATGTAATCAGTTCTACCAGAATTGCAGAGTTTTGGAATACTCTGACTCATTATAATGCGTCTAGGTGTGACAGATTGATATTAAGATGGGCTGAAAGTAACCAAACCACTCTTGATCATGAAGAGAAGTTGAACTACTAATAGACTAAAATGACTAATGTGAAGTCTGAAGACTTCTGTTGCTTATCACATCCCTATATTTGTGTTGATTTCTGGGGAAAGGCATAACAGGGAATTCTTTTAAACGAGTACAACTCATTTATAATAAAAGGGGAAATTCTTGGAATTTTGACACCCAACCACAACCTTTCATGTTAGCAGTATCTGTTTCATAAGTTTCATTGACTAAACATTAAAACTTTCATGGTATTTACTAGGATTTCTGAATAGTCAGAGTTTTATCAATAACAAAGAAGCATGTAGTATGCCATTGGATGTGAATGTTTATTCATTTGAAGATCTTAAATGGATACCTGACTTAAGACTGAATAATAAGCAATGGTAAACAAGTGTTGCTTGTGGACAGGCTGAAACTTGACAGTTTTGTGAAGATCCTAATTGAGAATAGAAACTAATGTGAACTTCAAAAATGATTACAGAGTGAAGACATTTCCTAAAACAATATAGAGAAAATTGTTATTCAACTAGCAGTGACAAATTGATAATAATACGGGAATAAACAAGTAAACAATGGCAAATATCTAAAAGCAGAGGCTTTAAAAAAACTTAATAGAAAGAAAGTGTACCATTTAGCCAAATCTGGAGAGATGTTTGCTGGTGATGAATGGGACTGAATGAAGTGTCTAACCTAACTTATGTACATTGCTTTCGCATTTTTTATGGAGAATCTGGCCATTTTTTTATCTTTTTGGGAGTGTGTCGATGAAGCATACTGGTTTTTTTGTTTTTATTCTTTGTTACTCGAAGATAAATCTTACGGCTTTACACATCAGGTGTCGAGGTTGTTGTGAATCTTCTTTTAGGAATGATGGGTTTAGATAAAGTTTAGAATAGTTTAGTTAGGGGTGGGTTGAGTTCTGTTGCAGAACAAACCTAATAGTTTGAAGAAGAAGAAAAAACTAAAAATGAGGTGTCATTGACCTCTTTTGAAACAATTCACTGACATTTATGGTTGTTTTTATTACAGACGGCGGAAGCAGTGTGTATTAAATCATTACCTGATTTGTGTTGTGATTGTTTAATAATGTTTTTTTTTCAGGTAACATGGACATGGAGGAGATTGTACATCAAATGCTTATCTTGGATGTGAGATTGAATCTTGATGTATGTTCTTCCTTGTAGTGGTGGTTGTTTTTTGTGTGTCTGATATTTTTTTTCCAGATTGGAGGAGAAAATGAAGATCCAGGAGTGAGGTCGTATTTGAGTTTAAATTGCTATCATGAAATTGATAATAACACTGTTTTATGTTATTTTGTTTCTTTGGGGGTTTTGTTTATTTTTTATTTATTTATTTATTTTTTTTATGTTTTGTGTGAATGACTAATACTGAGCTTCAGGTTGGATTTGCGCTCATACTGTTTGTTCTCGTAGATAGTTGAATGATGAGAAAGCTGATGCTGGAACTGACCGAGTGTGGCAGTCTGAGAGCGGTGAAAGCATCCTAAAGGAGAACCTGAACGTCTATCCACTGAAATGGGTCCAGTTCAATGTCTCCTAACAACGTGGAGGTCGTTTGTGCTGATGAGGAGCTCTGCTGGCAACCTTGCGCCCAACTACAGGAGAGCTCTGAAACCAGGCTGAAGGAAGGCTTGGGGAAAGATCTTGGAGCTTTGTGTGTTCTGTGCTACAGAGAGGAGGTACAGAGAACTCAACTGGGTACATTGTTCTACATTCTTCCTTTGGAAAGAGGATGTTCGTGAAGCAAACGGTGAACTTCATCAAATTCATTCTGGTGGAGGACAACGAGGAGTGTGCTGGGAAGTTCTGATGGACGAAGGAGCAGGTGCATCAGATTTACGTGAACAGTGTGGTCCAGCCAGTCCCTCCCCCAGTGTCAAATAATTTTAAATATCTAGTACCAGATCCCAATTACATAATTAGTGACTCTAATATATTGGATAACGTGGTAATTATGGAGGATACAAATTTACCAGAGGAGGTTAAACAAGTTAAAATAGCAAAAATTAAGTATGAGGGGAATTATGGTTGTGCCTTGGCATTATTACAACATGAGAGTTAGAAACTTAACCAGAGCTGTTGGATATGGTTACGGAATGGCACACTGAAATTTATAACTGTTGATTTTGTTTCTCAGGATTTATGTAAAATATGGCTATAATTACTTTAATGGCAGAAGCAATGAAAATCAATTAATTACAGACAAGATACAAACAAATTGCTTTACTGAGAAACCTGTGTATTCAAAGCTAGATTTTAAAGTAATAACATCCAAAGCAGAATGTTGTAACTTTTCGGAACGAGCCATTTATGATGTGAGATTTTCATAATGTAACATTAAGATAACTAGATCAAACAGCCAAACAGGAAAATATGTTATAAAAAAAAAAAAAAAAAAAATTCAGATTGAATGATTGCTCATTTTCTATTGTCGTTTTTTTCATTATTAGAATATGGGGCGAGAAGCTTTATTAAGGGTGATGCAACGCTGTCTAATTATTAACTGTGAACATCAAAACAGAGTCTAACCATTAATTTTTGGGTATCTAAGGGTTATACAGGTAATGGTTATGTTCTATTAGATTTATAGATTCACCGATGGCAATTGTGAGGTGTTCTTTACATTCTAAAGGGTAGAAATAACTGGTGTTAAATTATTAATGGGTTGACTTGAAGAATGTTATTGTTAGCTGATTAGACTGAAGTGAAGTTAAAACATATCGATTGATGAAATGTAAACAATAGAGATGCGATCATGTAAACATTAGAGATGCGGTCGTTAAGAGCAATTTGACATTGGATATTTGTTACAGCAAAAGGGGGGAGTAAGTAAATAATTAATTAATTATTAGCATATAAAATAATAAGGGAATTGCTATCATATGAAATAATTAAGGAATTATTTTGTACGTATTGATTCCTTTTCGAGGAAACTGTTTCGAAGGAACTCTGGGATTAAAGACTTGTTTTTATTTTTTGCATGTTTTTATTTTGTTTATTTCTTGTGTTATTCTGAAACTGGAAAATAAGGAAAAAGCAAAACAAACAGCATTCAGCAATTAGAGAAGGGACAGTTAAAAGTATTTTAAGTCTTTAACTTTTGGCTGAAATCAAAGAAGCAAGGAGATGTTTGTCAATATTTATCAATATTGAAATTTTGTCATTAGTAATGTTGGTTATTGTAGAGTAAGAATGTGAATGAGTAATTTGCTTATATATTTCATATTTTCTTTAACGATGGGAAGGAATTATGTAGGATGATTGAAAGAGACATTGCTAAGAAACATTTGTATGACATAGAATAATGTATATCGTTGAATGATTTTGTCTTACAGATAAAACTGTTTGATAGGAAATGTTTGATATTTGTCTTGTGACAAAAAGGGGGGAATGTAATAGAATATTTAATCATTGTAAGTAATTCTCAAATAAGATTGTACATGTATGTATATTTGGGAGGAAACAGGAAGTGACGTAGAGAGGCGGGAAATTAATAATTTGTAAATCATAAACTAATTTGTACAACAACTAGCATACCAATACTAATGTAATATATATATATATATATATATATATATATATATATATATATAAAAATAATCGATTAGTTGTTGCAAAAAAACTTTCATAAGCCAACATATGTGTCATGTGCTGTACACCTTTAACACATAGGAATTTAATGAAAAAAATATTAAGAAGCACCAGGAAATTCAGATTAAATTTGACCCACGACTCTGAAGTGTTTTTCCAGTGACTATGCAGCGTCAGAAAAACAGATCCCAAAGGTGAATTTAAGTGGAAAACACTTTCAACACTGAATAAAATAAAAAATTACATAGCCTTTTATGTACTTTTAATCTTGTTGTAAGTTAGAATAAAACATTATTTAACATGTAGAACATATGACATTATAATAGTCGATCTATTAGTGGCAATGTTTTTCAATTTAGTAAAAAACCTCTTTTCAAAAAACTACAAAAAGACGATTTAAAATACATAATTAATTCACAATGACTGCATGTTAAATCCTCTTCCTGCTTCGTTACTTTTATTGTGGTAAACTAGGGCCAATCAGGAATACCAGGTATGTTAGTCCCACCCACGTATAAAACGAATTTTCAAACCAAAAATCCGTTTTCTTAATCAAACGAAAAAGAGAAATTAACCTGAAGTCCCCTAATTTCGCTGTGAAATAAAAACAAGAAAACGAGTCATTCCCATCATGTTGTAACTCAGTTTGATTATGAAATGTGAATTATTAAAAGGAACATGGGTTTTATTCTTTTAATACTTATCAGAATTTTAGTTTAATCTTATTTGGGGATCTAGAGTAAATCCCAATTCAGTACTTTACAAAATACCAATATCTCACAAGATTCCCAGTTTGTAACTAACGTTAATGTTATTTTAATAACATCGTTTGAGTTATAACGGGCTAACTTTAATGTTACAGGTCCACGCCCAAACTCAAGTTAACGGCTAACACGCAATTTTCAGTTTGTCCGGAACCACAGAAAAACAAAAACCAACCTTTACTCTGTTGATATTGGCCTCGAAGCGCAACTGTTGAACCACT
This sequence comes from Danionella dracula, assembly GCA_900490495.1. NCBI lineage: Eukaryota > Metazoa > Chordata > Actinopteri > Cypriniformes > Danionidae > Danionella > Danionella dracula. Next base: position 3,551,570 of record UELW01000278.1, on the reverse strand, counting down.
TTCTTCATCGCAACGATGTTAGAAGAGCTCGACATGATTTCTTATGGTTCGAATTGTAACGCAAACGACGGAAACAGGAGTTGAGACTTCCCGAATTGTTTTTCTTCTTCTTCGGTTTTGTTTATTGGCAGTTTGCAAACCTGACTATTGGTGCATTACCGCCACCTACCCGAGATGTGTTTAGATCAGGGTATAAGGAAAGGAAATTCTAGTTTCTTTTAAAACATTTTTTATTAAATATTACTCTTATATTCCGAAAATATTTTGGGTTCTATGAAGGAAGATTTGTAATCTCTTATACATCCTGTCATCTCTTAATAGATTTGTTGCTTTGAACTGTTGTATCTTATTGCAATTTTCTTCAGATGTTTTTCTTCATAACCTTTGCATTTTATTAGCACTGTCTCATCTTCATCACATATCACACATTTCCCTGTCTGATGGTTTCCTATTTTATATTGATTGATTGCTATGGTAGTTTCTTCTGTTCTGAGTTTGTTTTCTTACCTTTTTTTGTATACCATACAAATGCCTCCCTGACTCACCCTCATCCCATTGCTCTTGCCATAATTCTAAGATCTTTTTGTGTACTTTAGTTTTAGCCTCACTTTTTCATATAGATATAGTTATTTTGTCTTGCTTAACTGTTTGTTTAGCTGCTGCATCCACTTCTTCGATTCCTATATGAGCTGGTATCCATAAAAACTGTATGATTTTATCTTCCCTGTCCATTTCTTCAATCTTATAAAACTATTTATTTCATTTATTATGTATCGTCTTGCTTCTGTTTTTTCCTTTATGCTAATTATTGCAGATGAGCTGTCTATGCAGATTAATGTATTTTTTTCTTTGTGTCTTCCTGTCCATTCTAATGCCGTTCCATTGAAGTTAATTCAGCTGTGAATACGCTTAAATGATCAGTTATTCTGTGTTTCATTGTTCCTTCTTTGAGGGGATCAAGACTGCAGCACCTGTTCTGCCAGATATTGGATCTTTGGATCCATCTGTAAAGATTTTAGTTTTATTATTGTAATATTTTTCTATGTAGTCTTTAACATATATTGCTTTTAGAGTTTGTTTTTTAAGTATCTTTATTTATTCTGTTAGGTTTGCATTTACTCTTATTATTTGTGTGTTCCATGGTGCTCTCTGTTCCTATGTATTTAAATTTCTAATCCCATTTTGTTAACCATTATAACCATATTACCAGTCCAACCTAGATTATAATAGTTAGATTTTTTTATGTTCCCAGCAGTCCTTTAAGATTTCTTTTATAGGTTCTTCTTCAACTTGACTTTGTATTTATACCCAATAAATCATCATTATCTTTATTCTTTTAAGCCTAAGAGGCATTTCTCCTGTTTCCAACTGTACTGCTGCCAGAGCAGATGTTATTATTGCCTTCATTTGTTCTCTCTCCAATTGTTTGAGATGCGTTTCTGCCGCTGCCATGTACGCTAAACAACCATAATCTAGTTGTGGTCTCATTATACTACTTTATATTTTAATGAATGCATTTTTGCTACCTCCCCACTCTCTTCCTTCAAGGTTCCTTAATATGTTGTTTATTTTTTTACATTTATCTTTAACATATTATTTTTGTCAGGTAAATGTTTCATCAAATATTATTCCAATGAATTTAATCTCTGTCACTTGCTTCAGGGTTTCTCCATATAATTTCAAAGTAATATTTTTGTGTCTTAGCAAAGCATAAGCATTGCTTACTGATGACTTTTTTGTCCAATTTCAATTAAATATATTGCTTGTTGCATTTTTTTCAATATACTTTAGATTTCTACCCCTATTCCAAATAGCTCCATCATCTACATAAAATGATTTATCTATTTTATTTTGTTCAAGTTTTTCAAAAATGTCATTTATCATTATGTTAAATAATTTAGGACTACATACGCTTCCTTGTGGAGTCCCGTTTTCCCCGCCCTTCTCATTTGCTAGTTAGAGCTTTCAGTTAGTACACCTGTTGTTCACTACGACTTATGTCGGTGAGGACTATGGGAAGCTCCACAAGGGGTGCTCTACTCATTCCACACTGTTTCAAAATGCCAATCAGCAAACGTGCTGATGATCACGTGATCACGCCGTTCCGCATAAACCGGATGCGAGCATGACACTCTTTCTGTTTTTCCTCTGGAGCCATACTCTGATATACTCTGACAGCGGCTAGTGAAAAACACCACAAAACAGTTGGATTACTACCTTGTGTGGATTTTGGAGATCTGGGGCCTCATGTATATATGTTGCGTACGCACAAAATGGGCATAGAAATATGCGTACGCATTCCATCGGGATTTATAAAAAATAAACTTGGCGTAAATAAGTGCGCACCGTACGGATGCTCTTGACTGTGCGTACGCAATCTTTTAGAAGAATATGTGTTTTGGCAACACCAACTGTCCCAAATAGCAATAGCTATTTAAAATGAAAAACTTCTAAATTATCCTATTACATCACCCAATAAATCAAATTGTATCAACCTGAATTATCATTATTAGCATTCTTAATCAGGTGCAAATACTTTGAATTTACTAATTTGTTTTAATGAATGGGCTATAAAAAGCTATGTGCGAATATAACTTATCATCATAATGGATGCTCTAGCGCTGTTAGAAGACCTTGCTAATAATTTCCTTGCTCATGATGATGATTGGCTCATGAGCCGATTTCGATTTCCAAGACCCATTCTCTTGGAAATGTGTTCTGAATTACGGCCAGTACTGGAAAGACCCTTGCGGTGAAACCATGCGCTGTGTGTTCCTGTGCAAGTATTGACCACATTAGGCCACTGGTACTTTATGGGCGGTCTTAACCTCCAAATATGGTTATTTCGGGAGGAGATTGGGGTAAGCAATACGCACCTGCACCTGCGCACAATATTCAGATCATTTTGATTTATAAAGCGAACCTTGCGCAGGTTCTGCCGTACGTACGGTTTTATGACCGTTTTCTGCCTTATGTGCGTACGCACACTTTAAGGATTACATCTACGCAAAGTTTTATACATGAGACTCCAGTACTTTCACCGCCTTCCACCAACAAATAAGACTCCTTTTTCATGGTTGAGCACTTGTTTTGCCGGGCAACTGTTTGTAGCGAGTTCCAAACATGTCGCGACTGTGCAAGATTGCATTGATGGATAGCCACGATCATTGCCTCGGTTGTGTTGGGCGTAGACATGCTGAGGCAGTGGTTGAGGGATCAGAATGTGTGGATTGCTCAGTTCTGTTCGGCAGCGCACTTAAGGCGAGGTTGGAGTACTTTCAGTCCACCACCGGAGGCTTTGTAGCTCGCGCCAGTAAGGGTCAACAAGTGCATGTCTCCGGCACCCAGTGTAGTCGAGCAGGGTCACGCCATCCCACTCCCCCAGTGCGTCCGCTATCCACCACAGTGAGTTATGCGCTGCTTGCATCTTCTGAGGACTCCTGTGCGCCTCTCCACTGCTGCATCGGAGAGAGACGGTGCATCTCCTGAAGGAGGTGGTACATCGATCTCCCCCTCTAGGGTGACGGCAGATTGTGCTGTGGAGGAGATGGCCGAGTTGCTTACCCGGGCTGCCAGAGAAATTGGGTTGCAGATGGCTCCCCCCCTGGCACCTGAGATCTCCAGGCTGGATGCGTGGTTTGTGGGGTCACTCCGGGATGATACCCCGCAGCCCCCTCCTATTCCGTTCTTCCCGGAAGTGCATCGGGAACTGACCCAAACTTGGAAGGCACCTCTGAAAGGGATGTTGGTCAGTCTCCCCTCTCTCCCTCCCCTTGACGGCGTGGTAGCAAGGGGGTATGAAGCGATTCCCCAGGTAGAGCAGGCGCTGGTGGTGTACTTATGCCCGGGTAACCCTGCTGCCTTGCAAGAACAGCCAGGGCCTCCATCCCGCCAGATAAGCCTGTCGTTGGACCTGACTTTGAGGGCTCAAGCTGTAGCTGCCCTGCATGCCATGGCAGCTTTTCAGGTGTTCCAAGCCAAGGTCCTGAAACAGATGCAAGAGGGGAGTTGTGGCCCAGGTCTTACAGAGGATCTGAAGGTGGCTACCGACTTTGCGCTCAAGGCGACAAAAGTTTCAGCTAGCTCGCTCGGCCACACGATATCTACGTTAGTAGTCCACAGCCACCAACTTTGGTTGACCCAGGCTGACATGCTCCCTCAAGACCGGAGGCATCTGTGATCCCAGATGGCCTCTTCGGCATCGCCGTAGATGACCTTACATAGCGGGTCTCTACGATCAGGAAGCAGGCGGAGGGTCTAGGAGAATTCATGACGCTGCGTAGGAAGAGACATTGCAGGTCCCCTTCTAAATCGGGGACAGGCCCCCCAGGGAGTCCAGCTGCTGCGCAGACCTCGCCACCACCCCCCCCCCCCCCCCTTGGAGGGAGGGGGTGCCACCACCATCAAGTAGTAGACCCACAGGTCAGATCTCAGTTTTTCATTAAATATGTGAAACTTGAACTCCCTGGGTAATGTGCGCAGCCAGGAACAACCCCACCACTAAGTCCGCTAGTTCGCAGCCCCCTATGGAAACTATCGGCGAAGCCTGGTGGGAGCTTCCCAATATTAACTTTTGGCTCGTACGCACTATATGGCACGGCTATCGACTGCAGTTTGCTACCAAGCCGCCCGGGTTCAACAGGGTTCTAATGACCTATGTCTCAGCCACAGAGGCTCTCGTCCTGAGCGAGGAGATCGATCCCCTTTACGCAAAGGTGCAATCGAGCCAGTCCCTCCTGCCGACAGGAAAAGAGGGTATTACTGTCTAGTTTCCAAGCGCACAGGCGGGTTGCATCCAATCCTCGACCTGCGTCATCTGCGTCTTGTGAGACTTCCGTTCAGGATTATATCTCTCAAACGCACGGTCCACTCAGTCCGTCCAGGGGATTGTTTCGCCACAATAGATCTGAAGGATGCGTATTTTCACGTGAGTAAACTGCCTCGACACAGACCCTTTTTCGGTTTGGCCTCAAAGGACGAGTGCATCAGTACTGCATTCTCCCCTTTGATTTGTCTCTGTCCCCTCGCACCTTCACAAAGGTGATCGAGGGCGGCTTTAGTACCGTTGATACGGGAAGAGGTTCGAATCCTGGCTTACTTGGACAACTGGCTGATACTGGCCCAGACGCGATCCCAATTGATTCGTGTAGTAGAGATAATCATTAATCTTTAATTAGTTATGTTTACTCAAAGAAATAATAATTTATCTTTAATCATTTGATTCTTAAGCAATATAAAGGCCCAGAGAGAATGAAGTTGTAAGCTCTGATATTAAGGTGCATCTGTGTTTCTGTGAAAGAGGAAAACATCCTGTTTGTGTGGAGGAGGAACCATCCTGTACCAGTCTAGAAGGGGAGCATCCTGCTTCAAAGGAGGGAGGGAAAACCGTCTCAGGTTACGTAGGTAACCAAGGTTCCCTGAGGGAACGAGACGCTGCGTCAAACGCTTTGGGGAACGCTCGCTGCGTTTCCCGCACTGAATTATATGTCAAATCTCGTCCAACGGACAGGTGTGACGTCATCCGAGCGCGACGTCGCACCCGCAATGCGCAGTATAAAGAGCCCGCGATGGAGACGGCCACCAGCTTTGAGGCACAGTAAGCGCCTTCAGGCCGTGGGCGAATTGGCCTGGGGACGCAGCGTCTCGTTCCCTCAGGGAACCTTGGTTACCTACGTAACCTGAGACGTTCCCTTTCAGGAACTCGAGCTGCGTCAAACGCTTTGGGGAACGAGAGTCAAAACACACCAATTCGCCCCGGACTGACATTGTCTTCAGCCCGGAGAATTATCCAGATCCAATTGTAGGACCGGAGCAACAAAGATGACAAGGCCCTAGTCGCCACATCTCTTGTGGAATGTGCCCTGCCCCCACGGGGGGTCAGAAAGTCAGAGGCTTACACCTAAGTATAGGTGATAACATTTTTCCACAGTCCATCTGCTCACTGACTGCGTAATAGCAGGAGAGTCCGCCTGGGAGGACCATAGCACACAAGCTGGTCTGAGCTCCACTGAGCCATGCAAGAGACATAACAGCCCAATGCCCACACTGGGCAGATACTAATAAGGACTTATACAGGGGACTCACCTGGAGGAGGAAGAATGCCTGGAACCTAATAGGCCACGGGGCGCGTGAGGCACCTGCGAGACATCGCTCGGCTTAGGGTGCAGGAAGACTTCAGAAGTCTTTTGCGTGTAATCTCCCATCCTAATAAGGGAAGCACTGCTGTCTTAAGTGACAGGAAGTCGCAAGTACACTTACCCAGAGTCTCATCGAGGCCTCTTAGGATCCCCAAGATGATGGCCAGGTCCCATATGGACACTCTTGTACAGATCAGGGGCCTCAGCCACCTGGTACCGCGAAGACAGCGAGATGTAACAGAGGGGGGGGGCTGCTCAAAGAACCCATCATTCGGGGTGTGGCAGGCCAACCGCTGATATATACACCAAATGGTGGACGGTGAACCCCCTGAACTGACCTACAGGCCTCTAGCACCGATCTTGATCAGGCAGAGCTAATCCAAAGTGTGGGAACACCCCAACACTATGACAGTCGCTGTCACGCGTCAGACCTCCTCATAGATGGAGCCCTGGAGTGGCGAATGGTCACAATGACCTCGGCCTGAAGGCCGAACGCTAGAGCTGCACCCCCAACGGGGCTATAGATACAGTCTCCACAATCCTGGACGGGGATGAACCACCGTCCCATGTTATTTCTCCAGGACTCCTGGAAGCAGTGACGGCCCTGATAAAACACGGGCTTGAGTAGACCCAAAACCCTGGTCACCTCGCCTGGGTGAGCACAGGGGCAAATACGCTCCCTGAAGCACCAAGGGTGGCAGGGTTAGCGGATAGTGATGAGGGGTCACCGAGAGACGACAGCCTTTCCTGAAGTGCGCCGCTCTAAGAAACCAGAGACCCCCCTGCCGTCAGCTTCCGGGAAGCAGTGCTACTGGGGTGACGGCTCCTGATAAAGCACGGGATACAAGAAAACCCGAAGCCCTGGTCACCGAGCCTGGGTGAGCACAGGGGCAAATACGCTCCCTGAAGCACCAAGGGTGGCAGGGTTAGCGAAATAGTGACGAGGGGTCATAGAGAGACGACCGCCTTGAAGTGCGATGCTCTAAAAAGCCGTAGACCCCCAGTCGTCAGGAGCACTGAACCACAGCCTGTTCATAGGAATGATGTTCCTCTTCTCGGGCTGGGTCCCCCAGATGTCGGTCCCAGGTGCGACACAGCAACCGCCTCCAATTCAACCAGCCCGGAATGTAAGATGCTCTAAGGGAGCAGAGCTTATACGGTCCTACAGGGAGAGTCGTATGCCCCCCCTCGCCGGTTGATGTTGACCACCACGGACATATTGTCTGTGCTTCCGTAGAAGCACTGATGATCTCAGCTGTCTGGTAGGAAGTGCAATGCACCAAGGCGGCCAGCAACTCTAGGCAATTAATGTGCCAAGGAGATGGGACCACTCCTACCGACCATGGGTCGTGCGGTTCCCGAGCACCGCCGCCCCTCTACCCGTGCGGGGACACCCCCGTGGTTATAGTTACTCGACGGAACGGTGTCCTCCCGGGCCCTGGGACAGGAACACAGGGTCCCTCCAACGAGAATGGCACAAAGGCGTTAGTCTCGCGGTTCTAATAGACCAGAGCAGAGAGCTCTGGGGAGAGAACCCTGCGCTCCCCGGCCACCACTGAAGGGGCCTCATGGAGCCATCCAAAGGGGAAAAAGTCGCCGCTGGCCCCAAGAGGCAAGGCAGTTCCTCAGACTGCAGCCGACAGTGAGTGACCCAGCCTCTCTCTCTCTCTCTCCGGGTCCCCAATAGGATCGCATAGACCCTGGCCTGTTTAGCCAGGCACACCCGCATGTGGAGGAATCCCATACCCTACATACTTACCTGTTTGGGTTGGGGAAAAACCCCCTCTTGCGGGGATTACAGTTGAAACTCAGCCCCTTTAGTTTTCTCATCAGGCGAGGATGACAACGTCTCGATGCCGACCTACCTCACTATTATTGAGAATGCGGGGCCATTTGATGTCTCACCGGGGACCCGAGTCCTACCTACACCCTATGTGAAGGTCTTAGACGAGAGCAAAAGGCTGACAGAAAGCACTCGATACTGGTAAGCCGAGCCCCCTACGGAGAACCGAGAACTTCCTGTAAGAAGGACAAATAGGGACCTGAGAATATGCGTATTGAGGTCGATAGACGACCCAGCACTATACTTGATCTGCGCCATGATCTGCTCTACGACTGTTCACGAGCCTCAGATCGACAACAAAAATTGGGCGCAGGTCCCCTTCCTTCTTAAGAACCAGATTACTTCCCTCAACATATCGTTGAGCCCTGAGAACTGTGCAGCAGGGTGTATGATACCTGGTCCCCTACCAGACCTTGCGAGGGGCCACAACGGTAGCTAAACCCCCCCAAACGGAGAGCCCTGGATCGATACTCGATCCTGCAGCACAATCTCACAACTCGCAAGACCCACTGGGAGGCGCTTAGGGGCTGAAGCCAGCCCTCTATAGCCACTCAGGGGAGCCTGCCTCTCGAGGCCGACCTCTGGTAACTGACGGTGGTGGCTCCTGTCACAGGCCCCGGGATCCCATGGGAGCCCTATGGCCCCGGCCACCGAATCTGGGTGGACGCAGGGACAAAGTACACGCTCCCTGAAGCACCAAGGGTGGCAGGGTTAGCGAAATATTGTCGAAGGGGGTCATGGCGAGACGACAGCCTTCCCCTGAAGTGCGTCGCTCAAGGAAGCTGGAGACCCCCCCCTGCCTGTTAGGAGCGTTTCGCCTCAGCCCGTTTGCGAAAAATGATGGTTCGTAGATCCGTCACTTCTTTGGGCTGAGGCTTGTGTCGCTGCCCCTCGGGAGGGGCACGGGCAGCAACACTCTGCTTCTGGGTCGCTCTGTACCCCGAAGCGGAAGCCGTTGAGATCTGCTCTTCGCGGGGAAGAAACCTCTGGAAGGCCTCGGACTGGGTCCGGGCCTCCTGGAACCTGCTAACTACTGTAGCGACGGCGTCGCCAAACAGGCCAGAGGCAACTACTGGGGCATCGAGAAGGAACGACCTGTCTTTTTCATTTAATTCGGACAGTGTTAGCCACAGGTGGCGATCCACGACTATCATGGCCGACATTGACCTCCCTAATGCGCGTGCTGTCTCTTTAGTGACGCGAAGGGCGAGATCGGTCGTCTTCCTCAGCTCAGCCACCACTGGTATATCCCCCAGGTCGAGGTCCCTCAAGAGCTCGGCCTGGTAAGCCTGTAACACTGCCATGGTGTGCAGGCAACCGCCTGCCTGCCCGGCTGTTGAATACGCCTTCCCCACCAAGGCCGAGGTGGCTCTAAGCGGTCTGGTGGGGAGCGCCGGGGCCCCCAAGAACGATGCCGTTCTAGGGGAGAGATAGCTTGCCAGCGTCTGCTCCACTTTAGGAATCGTCCCATAACCGTGCTCTTGCAACCCCTGGATGTTCGCATAATATTGAACATGCGGGGAGAAGAGGCGGGACGAGTAGGGGTGACTCCAGGACCTGGACACCTCGGTGTGCAGGTCCGGAAAAAATGGCAGGCCCCGGCGTGGAGGTTGTGTTCGCGGGAGCAGATAACGTTCGTCGAGCTTGCTCTCCGAACGAGGACCTTGTGCCGCAGGCGGCCAGTCAATCTCTAATTTCTCTACCGCGCGAGTCACAACCTCCAGTAGCTCCTCAAACTGGAGAGGCTGCGCCGGCTCGAGCGCAGCAGCCACCAGTGGAGGGACTGACTCAATATCAACCTCCTCAGAGGAAGACAGGAGTAGTCCCTCGTCCATTGCGTGGGGGGAAGAAACCACCGGAATGTGTGCTTCCACACCCGACGACAATGGACCGGAGCTAACGAATGAGGTCGGCGATAAGGGTAAGCCCGTCCCCGAACCCTCCGCTAGCTCCACTAGCGAGCCCCAGGACCGAAGCGGCCGCTCTGCCTCAGCAAAAGCGGTCGGCTGGTCACCGGAGACGCCAGGAAGAGCATTTTTCTCAAAAAATGCTCTCCGTGAACGGATAGTGTGCATAGCCATGCGCTTACAATGCTCACAGCCGACTCCCTCGAGAGCCGACTGGGCATGCTCCGCTCCCAAACAAGCCACACAAAGCGCGTGTGAATCCTCGCCCGTAATAAAGCGCGGGCAGGGAGGAAAACACGGTCTGAAAGAATGTTTAACTTTAGCAGAACACTTCATCCTTTCACACAACTTTAAGCTTGGAAACCACTTTAGACAAGAAGAGACATAAACAGCGCTTACTGAAAGCAGAAAAGCTGGTGGCCGTCTCCATCGCGGGCTCTTTATACTGCGCATTGCGGGTGCGACGTCGCGCTCGGATGACGTCACACCTGTCCGTTGGACGAGATTTGACATATAATTCAGTGCGGGAAACGCAGCGAGCGTTCCCCAAAGCGTTTGACGCAGCTCGAGTTCCTGAAAGGGAAACCTGGTTTCGTTTCACCAGAAAGAGAAACAACATTTTGTGAGCAGATAAAAACTAGGGTTTTTTCAGAAAAGGGTCAGATGGTTTTTAGATCCTCTCCAGCGCTGTAACTGCTGTTGATTTCTCCTGCTGAAGTATTCAATAAAACTCGATCAGTTGGCAATCTGTCTCTTGGTCATTTTGAACACGCATTGGACACCTTAAAGTCCTACATTCGCCACAGAGACAGGGTCTTATGCCACCTCAGCCGTCTGGGGCTTCGGATCAACTCAGGAAAGTGCCGTCTAACCCCTGTCCAGAGCACATCTTTTCTGGGTATGGAGCTAAACTCGTTAAACATGCGAGCACGTCTCTCTCTAGAACACACCCTGAGCCTACTGAAGGCAGCACGCAGAGTCTGCACAAGATTAGTGCTCCCTTTGAGGCTCCTGGGGCATATGGCTTCCGCAGCAGCAGTTATTCCGCTCGGCTTATTACATATGAGACCACTCCAGCTTTGGCTCAAGTTCCGAGTTCCGTCGTGAGCATGGCAACCAGGTGAACGTGACACCTCGTTGCCGCCTCCACCTGCATCTTTGGAAAGATGTTTGGTTGCTCTGTGCCGGTGTCCCCCTGGGAGGAACTGCCAGGCGCGTAGTAGTAACTACCGACTCTTCAAGGACTGGGTGGGGTGCTGTTTGCCGGAAGCACAAAGTCTCAGGGTTTTGGGCTGAGAAACACACTTCCTGGAGCATAAATCGCGTAGAGCTATGTGCAGTGTTCCTAGCAGTGAAGCACTTCAGGAGAATGCTGCAGGGACTTCACGTGTTGGCCAGGACGGACAACATGGCGGCATATATCAATTGACAAGGAGGGATACGCTCACCCCGTTTGTCGGCTCTCGCTTGCAGACTGCTCCTCTGAAGTCAACATTGGGGTCTGTCCCTAGTTGCAGTCCATATCCTCGGCAGGTTGAATCAGACAGCGATGTCTCGGTGGAAACCCCGGTCAGGAGAATGGCGACTCCATCCCCTGGCAGTTCAGCAGATCTGGAAACGCTTTGGTACGGCGGAGGTAGATCTGTTCGCCGTCCCAGAGAATGCTCAGTGCCGGCTGTTCTGCGCTCTGTCCCAGACTCATGCATGCATTTCCCCCAGTGAGCCTCCTTGCAACCCTCCTGTGCAAGATCAGGGAGGATGAAGCAGAGGTCCTAGTGGTGGCACCTTATTGGCCCAACCTACCTTGGTTTGTAGAACTCTGATCCCTCGTGACAGTCCCTCTCTGGCCAGTTCCCCTGCGGTGAAACATTCTGACCCAGTAAAGTGGGCACAAGTACCAGCGTCCAGACCTCTGGAATTTCTTTTTTTTTGTCTTTTTTTTTTTTTTATTTTTACCTGACCTGTCCTACTTCAAAGTAGCCCCATGAGAAGGGAGGTGCTTCGTATGAGTTGGTCTGTTTTGCTCTTTCCAGAGAATTGAAGATATTATATATTGAGTATTCCTCTGGATAGAAGCTTTTATTTTATTTTATTCGCATTCATCACAATAATTAATCAATCATATAAACATACATCAGGACAGGACGGTGTTAATAAAAAAAAAAGGGGAAAGAGGAGAGAAGTAATTGAGGGGGAGACAGAGGTAGAGAAGTTTTGGAGGGGGAAAAAGAAGGTGAGAGGTAATTGTGGGGGAAGGAGTTAAGATTGCATTGAAAATGAGAATAAGTAAAATAAGTAGTAATAGATACCTACCTTAGTACATCCAAGTAGTTCACATCTTTCTACACATATGAATACAAATATAAATATACATACATACATACATGCAGTTAAACATGCAGAAAAAAAAAAATAATAATAATAATAATAAATAGAATTAGTAATCATGTATGTATATATTGTGGGATTTATATTTTACCTTTTATATATTTAAAAGTACTTATTTTGTTAACCAACTTTTTACCTTCTAAATTCTGATCAAGAAAAACTAAAGAGTTAAATAAGAAGAGATTCATGAAGGTTTGTGAGCCTTTTTGTGTGTCTGAAGGCCATGGCACATCCTGTTTTTGAGCAGATAAGAAGAGGAGCACAGGAGGCATCCTGTACCAGGCAGGGAGCTGACCATCCTACGTCAGAGGAGCTGCCTTGTACCAGTCGCGGAGACGAAAAAATAACACCTGGTTTCTTTTCCCCAGAAACGGCTTGAGAGGAGATAAAGAGCTAGGGTTTTGGAAAACGGACTCAGAAGCTGTTTAGAGCTTCTCCGGCGCGCTGTAAACTGCTGTTGATTTCTCCCTGCTGAGATCGTCATTAAAACTCGTTCAGTTGGCAATCTGTCTCTTGGTCATTTTGAATATGCATTGGACGCCTTAAAGTCCTACAAATTGGTGACCCCGACGTGATGACTCTAAGAGACTCCTAAGAGATTCCTAAATTCAACACACAGTGGCGGCCGCCCTTTCAAAAGGTAAGCAGAAACCTTTTAATTAAATTCTGCTATTGGTTACATTAAATCAAGTGTTGAATTGGGGTTTCTCTATAGAACCGTCGATTATTTTATACAGATTTTGAAGTTTAAAGAGAAAAAGCGATCTTTTCCGTGTTTCCAAATTTTTGACTACAGGGAGAAATCAGCAGTGGAGGTTAAAGAAAATACTTTGTGAAAAGTATAAAGAGAATACTTCGTGAAAAGTATACATACTTCGTGATAAGTATAAAGGGACTACTTCGTGAAAAGTGAGTCAAGAAAATACTTTGTGAAAAGTATAAAGAGAATACTTCGTGAAAAGTATACATACTTCGTGATAAGTATAAAGGGACTACTTCGTGAAAAGTGAGTCAAGAAAATACTTTGTGAAAAGTATAAAGAGAATACTTCGTGAAAAGTATACATACTTCGTGATAAGTATAAAGGGACTACTTCGTGAAAAGTGAGTCAAGAAAATACTTCGTGAAAAGTATTTTGTGAGGACATCTCACGGGTAGTAAACTGTGTTTGGCAATTGAAAGAAAATTGGGCAGACCCGTTTTCAAAAGCCCCAGTTCTGACGAGGATTGGTGGAAGTTGAAAATTGTGGAAATCCTCCGGTCTGCGGGGTAGTGGGGAGTGCCCACTATAAAAAATTTAATTAGACGCTAAATTAAACAGTAGGTAAGAAGAGGGAAAGGATTAAAATCATTAAATAGGGAAAGATAGGGTTTCTAAAATTATAAAACCTACTGTATTTGAGAAGGAAATCATAGATTTTGAGAAGGAACAAGATTTTGAGGTGATTCTGGGGAAACAATGGGAAAATATGAGTGAAATCATAATAACCCAAGTTGAACCCAGGGAAATCAAAGCGCGCCAGCAAGAATTAGAGACTTGCTAAAAAAATAAATAATAGAACATTTTGGGCTAATAAAAAAGAGAAGCTTGGTTGCAACTGCACATATTTTTATGTGTTATAGCGCATGCGAATAAGTAAAAGCCCAGATTTTCATTGCATATGTCACAAATGTGTGATGAAATCTGTGAATGGGTGAGAGTGACATCTAGTGGTTGAGTGCAGTGGGATGTACTTTCCTAAAAACACTGGGGAAAATGATTACATTTCAGAAGCATTAAGCTTAAACATTAATATTTAGTTACTAAATTATAAAAAGTATAAATTAGAACAAGCATAAAATAAATCTATCAAACAACTTTGATTAAATTTGTGGAAGTAAATTATTGCTACATAATTAATTATACATCTACAAATTGGGGAAAATAAACTAGAGGTTAAGACTTAAAAAGTAAAAAAGTAAAAGGAAAATAAATTAAACTAACTGCTTTGGTGTTGAATTAAATTTAGCAAAAGACAAATCAAACATGCTATAGAAGACAAATCTTGCTAATGTAGACATGAAAATTCATAATAGTTATGTTAAAGACATATAATTTGACTCTTTGAGGTGACTTTTCCTTTTTGCATAAATTCAATTGACTTAGTGTGTTTAATTGAAAGGTTGTGGTTCTTCCCTAAGAGAATTATTTTAGATAGAGGGACTTTTGTTTAAAAAAAAATAAAAATAAATAAATAAATAATACTAATATATATATATAAATAAATAATTGCACCCTAATTGAAAGGAAATTGAAACATTAAGTTGATTGGGGAATTATTTTGTGTGCAACTTAATCAAAGCAGAGTTTGATGTTCCAACTCAAGACAGAATCTGAATAAGAACTAACTTGTTTGTTTTGTTTATTTTGAATGAGATCTTGATCAATTCTGAGTTCGAAGCATGCGGATGGCCTTCTGAGAGTGGAGATAATGGAGTTCTTCAAGCACCTGGAATCATCATGGCTGTGTTCAGATCTGCCCCATGGACTGCACAGGCTTCTGGCCTTATCTGCGTATGCAAACATCATCTGCATGTGAACGGATCATCTGATACAAGTACCATTCTATTTTTCCCCCCACCCACACAAACATGGTGGTGCACCCAAGGAGGGGTGGAGCAGACTGTGACATTGGGATGGCGTAGCTTGTTCTTGTTACAGAGACTGTTTTTCACGCACTATCCTGTAAGTCCATTAGGAGTTTCTGGCCTGGAGTGAGCAGCTTGAGGGAAAAGGAGGAAGGATGCATCTCACGAGGAGGTTTGGAAGAGAAAAGGGGAAACGGAGAGGAGAGGGGTCAGATCTGAGGAGGAGACAATCGAACTGTGCAAATCACTCGTCTGACAAAGACATCATCAAAGACCTTCATCAATCATCTCCTGATCTCTCTCAGAAAGGTTCAGAATCATGAAGGCTTTGGAGCTGAGAAGCAGAAATTGGCTACAACATTAGGTATTTTTATACTAACAAACTAACATGTTTGAAATGGGTTTGGAATCATTAGGATTACTGAAACCTTTAAAACTCTGCTGAGCATACGCATTTATCAAACTTAAACCAAGAGTGAAGTTAAAAGTAAAATTTAGGTTGATTTGGGTGCAAACAGATAGAATAGGATTTATTTTATGAACTTCAGCGAGAAGTTGAGTGACTGGTTTCTGACGTCCAAAGGGATTGTGGGAATTTAAAAGAAATAAATTCTAAATTATATTGACTTTAAAACAAAACTTTTAGACTGAAAATAATCTGATCCATTGAAAGGAGAATTAAACCAACTGATATTGATTTTGGAAAAAAATATAACAAAAACGTGTTGAAATTTTTAATTCTTAACTAAAAAAAAAAAAAATTGTCATCTAATCACATTGGGTGTAGATTGATGTCATCTAGACTAATGTAATGAGTTCTACCAGAAAAACAGAGTATTTTATAATACTCTGACTCATTATAATGCGTCTAGGTGTGACAAATTGATATTAAGATGGGCTGACAGTAACCAAACCACTCTTGATCATGAAGAATTGAAATACTAATAAACTAAAATGACTAATGTGAAGTCCGAAGACTTCTGTTGCTTATGACATCCCTATATTTCTGGTGATGATTTTTTGGGGGAAATGAAAACAGGGAATTGATTTAAACGAATACAGCTCATTCAGAGACAAATAACTGAAGTGACTTAGGGTTTTATGAATGAGAATGATCAACTATGAGTTTTTTATATAATGAAAAGGGGAAATCATTAGAATTTGAAACCCAACTCCAACCTTTCATGTTAGAGGAATCTATTTTGTGATTTTCATTGACTAAACATTAAAACATTCATGATATTTACTGGTATTTCTGATTAGTCACAGTGTTAACGGTAACAGAGGAGCACGTAGTGTGCCATTTTATGTGAATGTTTTTTCAATGAGAGATCTTGAATGGATACCTGACTTAAGACTGAATAATAAACAATGAAGAACAAGTGTTGCTTGTGGACGGACTGAAACTGGACAGTTTTGTGAAGATGCTAATTGAGAATAGAAATTAATGTGGACTTGAAAAAAGACTATACAGTGAAGACATTTCCTAAAACAATATAGAGAAATTATTATTCAACTTGCAGTGACAAATTGATAATTATAAGAGAATAAAAGGGTAAACAATGGCAATATCTAAAAATAGAAGCCTTTAAAAACTTAATAAAAATAAAGTGTAACATTTAGCCAAATCTGGGGAGATGATTGTTTGTGATGAATGAGACTGAATGAAGTGTGTCTAACCTAACCAGTGTACATTGCTTCTGCAGGGAAATTTTTCAAATATTTTTTTTCCAGCATTTTTGTGGGAAATCTGGCCAATTACTTTTTCATATTTTTATTTATTTATTTTTTTCATCTTTTTGGAAGTGTGTCGACGGGGCATACTGTGTGTTTTATTATTATTTTTTATTCTTTGTTACTCGGAGATGAATTCTATGCTTTTACACATCAGGTGTCGAGGTTGTTGTGAATCTTCTTTTAGGAATGATGAGGTTAGCGATAGTTTAGAATAGTTTAGTTAGAATTTGGTTGTGTTTTGTTGCAGAACAAACCTGATAATTGAAGAGAGAAAAATGTAAATGAGGTGTCATGTAAATGAGGTGTCACAGGGGTCTAAGATGTCTTATGAAGTTCTTGGATGAGCTGTAAATGGTAACTTATCAATCAACTATTAGATTCCATAATGAACAAAGATTATGGAGTGAGAAGAAGGAAATGTTTCAAGAACTGAAATCTGTGATCACTTTGTTACAGATGCTGGAGACATGGGAAAAGGTGGTGTTTTACTGGAAAAATGATGCTGATAAACATTTCACTGACAATTCAGTTTTGTTTTTGTTGCAGATGGTGGGAGCAGTGTGTGTTGAATCGTTGCCTAATTTGTGTTGTGATTGTTTTATGAGGATTTTTCAGATTGGAGGAGAAAACGAAGATCCAGGAGTGAGATCATTTTGAGTTTAAATTACTATTATGATATTATGTATGAAGAGGATCTACTTCTAGCAGCACCGACCCCAGAAACCGGTATGGAAGCGATAGAAAGCATTTTGAGGAGGCTATGGGAAGTAGGATTAAAGGAAAGGGTGACACCTGGTATCACCTCAGCCAGTGCTGCCCACATCACGATCATTGGAAGACACAAGTGTGGACCTTACTTCTAAGGTCCAAGAGAGGGAGAATAGAGGATCATCTTAGAATTCAACAGGTAATACACATACACATACACAAGAAGAAGAAAATACCCGAAGAGGACCAGGAAACAACAGGACACGTGAGTGAAGAAAATTTTGACTAAAAATTTCCCTCAACAGGCTTTACAGATTGTTCACAGAGTGGGAGATCTCTTTACTGCTCCTAGTGGAGAACCAGTGGCACACTGTGTAAGTGCAGACTGTGCCTTTGGAGCAGGAATTGCAATAAGATTTAGAAAAGCAAGAGAAAGTTGTTGTGTTGGATAATGGATGGAGATATACAATGTTGGCTGAATTGATAGAAAATGTTTGAGAAAAAAAAATGATGAAGATGGCAAATTGTATGTGTGTGTAAGCAAGGAACTTGTGATGTGAGATGAGTAACTAGAATGTTTGAATGTGTGAGAAAGCCTAGACAAAATAACGCAGAGACTGATAAGTTCACCCAGCCTTTATACGCTTTCTTGGAAGAGAAACTCAAACACACAAAGAAATGCACAGATAGACTATAGAACTTAGATGAAAAATTAAGCACTTCAAAGTGAAATTGATTATTGAGATATTTTCTAAATGTAGAAGTGAAAATTGATTATTGAGATAATTTTTCTAAATGTAGAATCTGAAAAATAAACTTTAATGATGATAATTTAAGTTAAATTACTTAAAAGTTAAACTGAAATTACAATCCAAATTGTAGTGTGGTTGTTTTCCCGCAATATAAAATACACTTTTGAAAATAAATTCAATAAAGACAGACTACGACTTTCAGTCCGATTTCTCTTTACTTTTCAGCACAAGATCTTTCAGGAAACAGCAATGTGATGGGTTACAGAACCTGGCTCGAAAACTGCACCCCCTTTGGTGTGTCATAGGCGCGGTATATATGCAGAAAGCTATCCTTGCAGATAAGTTTCATGTGGCAGATATTTTGTCTCTAGCTGCGTATCCCTATCAGAAAAGCGTCACTCCTTTTAAGTTAGACTGTCTTTTTCATGGACTCTAGCTTTTAAGGTCAGACTGTCTTTTTCATGGAGTCAGGTCCAATTTATGAATTAAATAAATGTTAAATCAGCTCACCTAATTGCCAAAAACACCCACATTCCCTCCTTGGGAACTTTCCAAGTTTCCATTTGTTAAGGCAATTAAGTGAGTTAATTATGTAAAATCGTTTTTCTCCATTACTTCAATTGGCTAAGTTAAGGAGTAGCACTTTCCCTGTCTTTTGCCAATTTTCTACAAAAAACAGTAAACAAACAAATTAATAATTAATCAAAAGTAGAATAAGATCTGCAGATGATGATCTTCTTCGTAAGGAAACGCGATTTCGATGAGATAGTCATCGGAGGGCGGTTTGATACCGGTCTGTCCGATCATGCTTTCAAGACATCATTCACACATTAGCATTACTTCTTCACTTCTCATTAAAACTTTCTGTTCAGTGGTTACAGATGCTCCAAATATAATGATGTTCAAAATGTCCTTCAAATGTCATTCACTCAGTCATCATTCTCTCAAAGGTAAATTTAAGAGATGCCTCATGGAAAAGTTTTTTTTTTTTTTTTTTTTTTTTTTTTTTTTTGGCATCTATGTTGGTGATTAGGATGATTATTATAACTTGTACACTTGATAATGAGCATAATATTTTTGGAATAATCTCCATATTTACAATAATTTTGCATAAAATCCAATGTTTAGCCAAACTCTGTTCTCTAACTCTCCAACAACCAGAAAAATCAGCATTAAACAGCTTTTCACCCAAAACTAAAAAATTTATTCAGCAAAAATCAAAAAATAAAACTAGATTAACTCAAAAATCTCCGTATATACTCTAAGCAGAAATAAAGTAATAAAAAGAAAGACACTCGCTTCGGATCCTCTTCATTCGTAATCCTCTCATTTGTAATCCTCTCATCCCACGCACACACAGAAACAGGTGTACTGGGGTATCTGACAGTTCTTTTAGGTGGATCACTTTTTCTCTCAGCATTGTCCATGTGATCACCTTTTTAGGAAACAGGGTACCTTTGAGCATTTGGGTAGGCTTTAGGCAGGATAGGCAAGGTCAAAAGGTCGTGGCGGTTGTAGAGTTGTTTGGCACCATGCTTTCAGCATCACTCCGGGTGACTTTCAGGAACCATCGCCATGGGTGACCTTTTAGCAGTGACATGGGAATACGGGAGTCAGGAAATCTTTCGGGAACCCTCAGGAACCTCCAGGTGTCTCATCAGACGATCTCTTGTTGACTGCTACCGCGACTGCATCCATGTTTCTCAGGAAAGCCTTTCAGCCTTTTGCTCAAGTCCCTCAGGATCAAGCTAATAGAATGAATGCTAGGTTTCTTTGCACTCATTTTCAGAATAGCACAGATAGTGGTTCTGCGCTCCTAAGAGTCTTTAGAGTTCATAACACATTGTCCATTGTCTCCACTAAAAAATTGTCCATTCAAAGTGGGAGACTTTCTCTGGTTTTCAGCCAAAATTCTCTCGTGAGTGTCATAAAAAACGCAAAGTATTAGATATCTACAAAAATCAAAAAGTACTAAGAAATATCAATCAAAATAAAACAATCGACTTATTAAAAAAAGTAATAAAACTAAGGGCTAGAAAACAGCAAACGCTATCGCAAAAACTATTGAAATAAAAGATTGAAAACAACAAATTTGGGTTACCATGCTGCCTTCATACCAATCTTAAAAGTTGGCAGTGAACCGGAAAAAAGAGTTTCATGATTTTTTAGATTCTATCTTTGATTCTACATAAACAACTTTATTTTTGATTTACACTCTCAGAAATACTTTATTTAAAAACCTTAATTGTACTCCATCATTATTTTATACTTTTTTTTCTTTTTATAATGCTCACATACTCATTTTTAATTCAATAACTGTTCAAAATATCATCTTGTTTTTATTCTTTAGCACTTAAAAATACGCTCATTAGTAGTGAAAAATAAATCTTAGATACTAGGAGAAGAAGCTCTCATCACACAAGTTCTCCTTATGATTGGCAAAGACACAAGGTTTCAAAAATACACTTTTACTTCTTATCTAAATAAGGAATCAGACAGTGCTAAATATGTGGATCAAACAAAAGTGAACTTTCTCTTTAATGTTTCTACTGATCTCAAAGGATATCATTCTGGTCAGCTGAAGGTCGGTTGAAAGGAATCCTTCATTCACAGGACCTAGAGGGGATGCTCTTCTCTCTCCGAGCATTCACGTTGTCATGGAGTTCACTCAGTTTTGTTCAAACAATCATTCTTTCTATAATCAAGACAAATAAAATTAATATCCAACAGTGGAGTGAGAATCACTCATTCCTCCATTCTCCTTTCACTCGCTTTCATGCACATATAAGACAGACATCCTAGCTGAGGAATATGTTACATGCATGTGTCTACTTCGTCGCAAAGTAGTGAACCAAGCTCTTCCTCAGTCGCAGCAAGATCCTTTCCTAAGTTTAGGGTAATATCAATAAATCTGTCGCTTGTATTTTGGTACATCATCCTAGTCATACTATTTTCGATAGCTTTTTGAATGAGTCCTCGAACGCAGGGTATCACGCAGCATCCCATGATTGCGATAATGGCAAGTGCAACAACTATAGTAATTGCTATTGAGGAAATAATCTTTCCCCATTTTCCAAACCATCTTTCCATCATTTTACCAAATGGATCTTCTCTGTCAGTGTTTCTCTTCAGTTCCAGGGATAACCTTTTCAGTCCGTTTAGTGCGTTAGTAATTGACCCATCGATTTCGGTATTTGAGGGTATGGCAGTACAGCATTCGGTTCCAAACAGAATACAAACTCCTCCTTCTTTTGCAAGTATCATATCTAGAGCTATTCGATTTTGTCTTGTCATGATAGAATTTTTGTCTAATTGGTCTTTTATTCCTCCAATAGCTTGGATGGAGAGGTTAACAAATCTCTGCTGGTTGTAGTACAAATAGTTAATCCATGCTACATTTTTGTTAATTGTCTTTATATGCTCTAACGTTAGGGGGAACCATTGGTTGAGTTATCGGGTACTTTTGTGCTATTTCTTGGCAAAAAAATGGTAAAGGATCTTGTGCTCTAAAAAGCAGTGCTAGACATCTTAATTCTTGAAAGTCTGTTACTCTGACAGGTGTAGTTGTTAATAGGGGTTTTGCCGTTGCACAAATAATGCAGTCACTAATGTTTAAGGATTTAGCCGTATAGGAGATCCATTCTAGCCATTCATTTCTACCTGTAAATCCTGTTTCAATAGCAAATAATTCTTCAATTGAACTGGCTTGGATAACATCTGCTCTAATTTCTTCAGTTTCAGCGTACGGGGAAGTTGGTCCAATTGTCTTAGTGGTTGTGCCGTTATGCTCTTTAACTTTAACGTAAAATGATCCCACATGGTCCCATCCATCAATTGACGCACCCACTACATAGTAGTTTTCATCACTTTCAAGGGCATCTTTTAAAGTTATCATTAATCCATTACACTTAAACTGTTCACATTGGCTTCCTTGGTTGGGCATTTTAATGATACTCAGTCGCTGAAATAGAGTTTTTCCCTTGCTCACAGTTTCCGGATTGGTTGTCTTTGGTGGAGGTTCAATAGCCCAGCTTGGATCAGTAGACCATCCTACTAGACTCCAAGATGAACAGGTCGTGTCTCTAGCTCCACTATCTTCCTTGATTGGGGCTGTACAAATATACATCTTAGCACGTTGGTACATATTATGGTGTCCTACACATTTGGCTAATCTACAAAAATCAATTCTCCAGGTTGTGGTAGCTCCTTTTGGTGCAATAAACAGTTTGGAAGTTTGAGCTTCTCCTTTCCAAGCATTCATAATTAAAATGAGAAGCACACAGACCCATCTTAACACAGACATCTTTCTGTTTTAATTCCGATTTGTACCTTAGAACGGTTTTAATCAGCTCTGGAGTGGTAGACTCAATAGGGGCTGGAGCAGTCTCGATCCGCCTCAAGTCTAAGTGGAACACAGGAATACTCTTATCCCAGGTTCTCAGAATCTCCAGTCGAAAGTAATCTGTAACGCAAAAATTCAACACAAAAATGGTAGTTTTATGGTTATTTGTCTATCGGGATGTCTGGATTTATTTCAAATAATCTACTCCTTCACAGGGTCATCTGCAATTTGATCACTTGTTGGAAAGGTCTCATTAAGGTTTCTTACTTTCAAGCAGTGAGATATATGATACCACAGGTTGGATCCCTTCACCCTTACAGCAGTAGGTGTGGCTTGGGTGACCTCATACGGACCCTCTCTTCTCGGTTGATCCCACTTTCTCTTAAAAATGTTTATGAACACGTGATCTCCAACTGATATAAGACCTGGTCGTCCAGACTCCTCAGGAGAACACCTTGGTCGACTCTCAGCCTGTAAAACATGCTGATGATTCTTTACCAACAAACAGATATATTTGTCAATATCATTTCTCAGATCATTCAAATTGTCACAGCTAATAAATTCTCTATCAGGTCGAGGCATCACTCTTCCTGTCACCATTTCATGGGGGGTTAATTTGGTTTCACGATTTGTGCTGTTCCTGATGCTGAATAATGCAATGGGTAAAGCTTTTGTCCAATTGAGCCCGGTTTTTGCACAAATTTTAGAAAGCTTTCCCTTTAAAGTCTGATTCATTCTTTCACACTTTCCTTGGCTGGCAGGGTGGTACACAGAACCATACTTCAAATCAATTTGCAACCTCTTACACATCAATTTCATAACAACCGCTATGAAACCCGGTCCATTATCACACTGTATCTGCGACGGGATACCAAATCTCGGAAATACCTCTCTCGTCAAGGCATTCACTACAGAGTCTCCACTCTGACACTTTACCGCGAAAGCTTCTACCCAGCCGCTAAATAGGCAAACAATTGTTAAAATATATCTCTTTCCACTAATAACCTTAATCATATCTATAAAGTCAATGACTATGCTTACAAAGGGTCCCCTTGGTGTCGGAAAAGTTCTGATTATATGTGGAGCACTTTTGATGTTTCTGACCATACACGTTTCACATTTCTCTAGAAAATTGTTTACCTTAGTTTGAAGATGCGGAAACCAAAGATTTAGTTGTCTAATGATAACATCTATCATTTCTCTTCGGTTGTGGTGCGCTGTACCATGAGCATGTAATAGTACCATTTGTTCTGCACTCTCTGGTATTATCAATTGACCTTGAAGTGTTGTCCAAATTCCTTCTTTTGATTTAATCCCTCCTTTGAGGTTCCAGTCTAATGTTTCTTGTACACTAGCACTTGATTGCATTTCACAAAGTTTTTCAAAATCCCATTCACCTTTTAGTTCAACTGCTTCGTTTTTCTTTTGCTGTCGAGTTACAACTGGCATTTCAGTAATAATCTCTTGCATCGCTGCTTGTTTGGCTGCTGAGTCTGCAAAATTATTTCCAATTGTTTCTACACTTTGATCTCTTTTGTGTGCATCACATTTCACTATACTTAGCTTTTTTGGTGTTTGACAGGCTTCAATCAATGCTTTAATTTCTGTTTCATGAATAATAGGTTTACCATTTGTTTTCTTATACCCATTATTGTGCCAAATTTTTCCATAGTAATGAGCTACCGAATAACCATAGACAGAGTCTGTAAAGATCGTTCCTTCTTGGTTATCTAAGATGTTACAAGCTTCTGTTAATGCCATAATTTCTGCTCTTTGTGCTGACATTATACCTTGAGTGACTTTTATTTCTCTGATGGTGTTAAATTTTAATGGATCTTTGTTCTCAAGTTCTACCACAGAAAAACCCATTTGGCTCTTGCCTGCATCGTTCTTAAAACACGAACCATCTACAAAAAGAATTCTTCCTTCCTCTAAGGGTTCAGCTGATAAGTCTGGTCTTATCTTCATGTCCACAGTCCCTGAAATTTCACAGCAGTGTGGCTCTCCCTGGTGGCAAAATAATAGTTTTTCTGCTTCATTTTTTGTTTTGAGTACCTTTACAGTCAAGTTTACTTTTTCAAGTAGTTCCAAATATTTCATTCTTCTTCCTTCTGACAGATTAAATCTGTTTTGTTCCAAAATTCCTACAACTTCATGGGTTGATCTTATTTCTACTGGGGCACTTAAAACTATTTTTGAACATTTTGAATAAGCCCAAAATACTGCTTCAAGATTTTTCTCACAGTCTGTGAAATTGTCCATTCCACTAAGGAAAGTTGAATACCATCCTAGCGGTCTTTGTTTTGTACCTTCTTGTTGATGTAAAATAGCTGTTGCTAATCCTCCCTTTCCTAATGCAACATCTAATAAAAAAGGTTTGTTGTAATTTGGATTTGACAGTTTTGTTGCAATTATCACTTCTTTTTTAAGTTGGTCAAATTCTTTTGAAGCTTCTTCAGTCCATTTTAAAGTTGCATTTAGTTGTTTAATTCCTGCATCTCTCATTAGTTGTCTCATTAGTTTGCATTTGTCTGCATATTCTAATGTATTCACTACAGTAATCAGTTTTTCCTAAAAATCCTAACGTTTGTCCATTTAATTTTATCATTTAGAAATTTGTTAATTATTTTACAGTCTGCATATTATTAATCTTGTTATTTTTAACAGTTCTGATCATTTTTACTTTATGTTTTTTCCATCTGCTGATTTAACACATTTAAAAATTTCTACCAATTTAACAAAACTCATTCTAGAGTTTCCAGAACCACACACTACAATTGTTTATTCAGTTACAATTTGGATTGTAATTTCAGGTTTAACTTTTAAGTAATTGAACTTTAATTTTCATCATTAAAATGTATTTTTCAGATTCTACATTTTGAAAAAGTATCTCAATAATCTATTTCACTTTGCAGTGCTTCATTTCTCATCCAAGTTCTATTATCTATCTGTGCTTTACTTTATGTGTTTGAGTTTCTCTTCCAAGAGAGCACGTAAAGGCGGGGTGAACTTATCAGTCTCTGCGTTATTTTGTCTAGGCTTTCTCACACATTCAAACATTCTAGTTACTCATCTCACATCACAAGTTCCTTGCTTACACACATACAATTTGCCATCTTCATAATTTTTTCTCAAACATTCACACATGTCCATCAACATTGTACATCTCCATCCATTATCCAACACAACAACTTTCTCTTGCTTTCTTTTTGAGATTTGCTCTATCAATTTATGTCTTGTCTCAATTATTCTGGAATTTTTGCCTGTATTTCTCCTAATTATTAGCCATTTATTCAAATTTTTGATTTTCTCTGTGTCCCAACTACCTTCTTTTGGCCACAAAAGATCTACAGTTTTGTCTTTTCTCAATTTGTTTTGGATTTTTTCAGACCAGCGTCTAAGTTTTACTCCTGCAGTTGAGTCTTTCATTTTAATCCACTCTACTGGGGTTAGTGAAACATTAACCTCAAACCTGTTTACAGCCGCAGTTGCCATTTGTTGATAAGAGCCTGCTCAGAAGACCAAGTCTTCGCTCTCGTTAATGGGAATTATTTAATTCAAGGTTTTTTCTTTTTCTTCAAAGCTAGTTACTTTTAAATGGTCTTTATTTCTTTTCCGGTCGTTAACAGTTTTCCCAAGATTAGATGCTTTTAGTTTTAAAGTAATAATATTATTGTCTAACCACTATTTTTGTATCCCTTTCTAATAAAGTTTTCAACTAAACACTATCACCTCCGTCATTCAAGGACCTCCATGAGTATATCACATCACGCTACCCTTGAGCGTGCTTCAGATCAAAATATCTGGCAACCTTACGCTACTTGAACGTGCTCCAGATCAAAATATCTGGCAACCCTTGAGCGTACTTCAGACCAAATGTCTGGCATCAAAAACAAGCGCAAGTTTTCCGGAATAACTTCGCCTCCTCGGTAAGCTAACTATCCCGAAGGTATACTAAACAAATCCTAGTTTATTATATTATCACCCGATTCAGCAGCGCTGCGCAGTCACCGTGATCTGAGTCTCTCTAATCTTATCTATTACCACACTCCATTATTATAAGTTTCAATTTGTTTAGTAGCTAATCGACACCCCCGACGACTAGACTTTCTCAAGTTTAATACTCATCCACTCTCAACATTTGTGTTAGCAGGTTATAAGTTCAATTTGGTTCAATGATTATTTTTAAAGTGCTCACTTTTTCATCGGTACCATCCTCTCAGCCTTTCCTCCTTCTGAATCAGACTTATTCTACTCAGATAATAAACAATACTAACCGAATTGTATTTTTAGTTTTAACTTATTTTTAATTCTTTTAAGGGGTTTAAAAACAACCTGTTCTTTTTAATTCAGAGTCTTATTTTTACACACTTCTTTCAGAGTTAAGAGTTTTTTCCCAGAGCCAAAAAACCTCATTTAATTCTAATCAAAAAACTGGAGAGACACATCACTTTTCTTAACATTAACTAACACAGTAAGCATAAATAACAAAGAGTTATGCTTACCAATCCAAATGATGTGCGTTAGCTCCCAGTTACAGGGTGAGGTTGCTCTTTGCTCTCTCGCTCTCGAAGCTCTGACAGCGGCTCCTGGCACCTCTTCAGGGTCAACGGCTGTGATCTCAGACTCTTGAATCTTTGCCGACAACGCCATTTAATGTGGTTGTTTTCCCAGAATATAAAATACACTTTTTAAAATAAATTCAATAAAGACAGACTACGACTTTCAGTCCGATTTCTCTTTACTTTTCAGCACAAGATCTTTCAGGAAACAGCAATGTGATGGGTTACAGAACCTGGCTCGAAAACTGCACCCCCTTTGGTGTGTCATAGGC
This sequence comes from Danionella dracula, assembly GCA_900490495.1. Classification (NCBI taxonomy): domain Eukaryota; kingdom Metazoa; phylum Chordata; class Actinopteri; order Cypriniformes; family Danionidae; genus Danionella; species Danionella dracula. The sequence continues at coordinate 3,524,294 of UELW01000278.1, read as the reverse complement.
GCGGTATATATGCAGAAAGCTATCCTTGCAGATAAGTTTCACGTGGCAGATATTTTGTCTCTAGCTGCGTATCCCTATCAGAAAAGCGTCACTCCTTTTAAGTTAGACTGTCTTTTTCATGGACTCTAGCTTTTAAGGTCAGACTGTCTTTTTCATGGAGTCAGGTCCAATTTATGAATTAAATAAATGTTAAATCAGGTCACCTAATTGCCAAAAACACCCACAGTAGCTGAATAAACAATTGTAGTGTGTGGTTTTGGAAACTCTAGAATGAGTTTTGTTAAATTGGTAGAATTCTTTAAATTTGTTAAATCAACAGATGATAAACATAAAGTAAAAATGTTCAGAACTGATAAAAATAACAAGATTAATTATAGATAAAATAAATGTGGACTGTAAAATAATTAACACATTTCTAAATGATAAAATTAAATGGAAAATGTTAGGGTTTTAGGAACAACAGCCTACTGCAGTGAATATAATCACAGAGTATGCAGAAAAATGTTAACTAATGAGACAACTAATGAGAGATGCAGGAATCAAACAACTAAATGCACCTTTAAAAGGGACTGAAGAAGCTTCAAAAAAGAATTTGACCAACTTAAAAAAGAAGTAATAATAGCAGTAGTAGAAGAACGACAGCAAAAATGCGGGTCGAGAGGAGAAATTGTGGGAAAATTGGAAATGAATGATTCTCATTGGAATAATTGCAGTGCTAAGAGTAGGGGGCATATCACTATAGGAAAAAGTCATGATCCAGAAACCAACAGAAACATCACAGTTGTGGTGCACAGTTCTAATCAGACCCTAATCAGACCCAAACGAGAAGTGAAGAAACCAAATGTAACTAAATGATTGAGCAAATGGAGGAGGAGGAGATGTAAAAAGAAAACCTCTCAATTTATGCTTTGGAGTAATATCAAATTTTTATTTTGTTTTTTTCCCCTTCTTAAATTTTTTGTTGATTTAAGTTATTCTCTTAAAATTTTGACTAATGTTATGATTAATTTTCTTATTTTTTATTAAGTTGATTAAATTTCCTTATGATTCATTTTCTTATGATTCATTTATTAATTCTTTTTGATTCATTTTCTTATGATTCATTTAATTTTCTTATGACTCATTTATTAATTTTTATGGTGTTTAGAATACTTTTACTTATTACTTTGGTTGCTGTATGAGTAAATGTCATTTATTTTCTCAAGACAAAAAAAACTGTATTTTGTGTTTGTTTGTTTGTTTCTTTCTGCTATGCTTTCCATTAATTCTGCTTTATTTCAGATCCTGGATCAAAACGATTGTGTTATTAATTTGATAGTAATGTTAAAATCTAAGGTGAAATCATGTGTGTTGTTTAGATTAGCTGAACTTGGGGGTCAATTGGGCACACAAGGCTTTTCCAACCCTTTCTGGGCACTCTGGTAGTAAGGATGCTTTAGCAGATAGGTTTTAGCGCAGTCTTTTGTTTCTATTTTTGTGTATAGATCTGGTGTGGACGAGAGAGCCTAAGAGTGATCGCCCACAAGCCAACTTGGGGGTCGCTCGGGTGTCTTTTTTCCTCACAGAGGTTTTTCGGCCCGAGCACTCTCGGACGCACCAGCAAATGAGTCAGGCTTAAGATAATATGAAGATAGTTTAGGATGCATTTTACTCTGTCTATGTTTTGAATTGTGGCCTCTTTCAGAGGCCAAGAGAGGGATTTGTGGGATTTATATTTTACCTTTTATATATTTAAAAGTACTTATTTTGTTAACCAACTTTTTACCTTCTAAATTCTGATTAAGAAAAACTGAAGAGTTAAATAAGAAGAGATTCATGAAGGTTTGTGAGCCTTTTTGTGTGTCTGAAGTCCATGGCACATCCTGTTTTTGAGCAGATAAGAAGAGCACAGGAGGCATCCTGTACCAGGCAGGGAGCTGACCATCCTACGTCAGAGGAGCCGCCTTGTACCAGTCGCGGAGACGAAAAATAACACCTGGTTTCTTTTCCCCAGAAACGGCTTGAGAGGAGATAAAGAGCTAGGGTTTTGGAAAACGGACTCAGAAGCTGTTTAGAGCTTCTCCGGCGCGCTGTAAACTGCTGTTGATTTCTCCCTGCTGAGATCGTCATTAAAACTCGTTCAGTTGGCAATCTGTCTCTTGGTCATTTTGAATACGCATTGGACGCCTTAAAGTCCAATACATACACACATACATATATACACACACATATATACATATACACATACATACATATATATATATATATATATATATATATATATATATATATATATATATATATATATATATATATATATATATTGTTTTATGGTGTTCAATTAATCCTTTAATCTTTTACACCTTCAACCTTTTTATTTATTATTCTCAGGTTAGGTTAAGTAAGTCGAATCTGCCCTAAATTCTAAGTTTTAAACGCTTAGAGCTTGGTCAGAAGACTCCTTTGTGGTCAGTTCTTTCTCTTAAGCTTTTACATTAAAAATCTTTCATCAAAGATTAAAAACCATTTTTAAATCAAAAACTCGATAGTCAGTAATTGCAATTAATTATATTTCTTTTAATTAATCGCTTTTTAAATATATTACAAAACATAATAAGCATCATAAAGTAAAATAGTACTCATCCATCATGGATAAAAATTGGTTGGTTGGTTTCTCAAAGCAAATGTCTTTTCATCGTCTTAAAAGTTTTTTCCTCGCTCGGTCGTCCATCATCAGGTGTCTCCTGGCTCTGGGGATGCAGCTGCTCCGCAAGCAAATCTGTCCGCTCTGTGCATGTCTTCCATCTTTTATACCCGTTATGACGCATTCCCATCTCGACCGTTCATTGGCTCACCTTTCATGTGTTCTAGGCATGTACATCTCGTGTCCAGATCATGGAGTGTTCATGATCACACACACTACCTCTTTTGCCCACCAGGCAGGCTCAGAGATGCACAGAGTTAACTTTTTGGCCTACTTACTTCACCTTTAACCTATATCTGCTTTACGCATGCAGAATGCAACTCAAACATATCTCTCTTGCAAGCACATCCTCATTTAGTACCGTAATTCATGTAATGTCTTTAAATTAGGCATGAGAATGAAGTTATTGAAAGAAGGAGGATTGCAAATTCTTGAAGTTATACAACACCCCCTTCTTGCAATTTTCCTGATTTGATGATTTGTTCAACTTAATATTTATTCTTGTCATCTTACATTATACCAATGTGTTAAACCCAGATGCTTTAATATTCAACCCAGCTTCTTTTGTTTCCAGGCACTTTAGTTCCTTATACTTTCTATATTTTAAAGGTTTGTACCTTGCTTGAAAACAAACCAAATGTATTATGCAAACACTTGCTCTTAGAAAGTCTTCTGATTGTATAGTTTAGAATCACTTTCAATCTCTCACAATCACTTTCAAACTCTAGGAATATGTGGCCTAAATTCCTCCAGGCGACCTGCCCTGGCAGACCGGGCCATGCCTTCCATTCCTATATTAGTGAAAGTTAAAGTGTCTGATTGACCAGATATGGAGTGACCCCCACCCGGAATTTGTGCATGCCAAAACACACACAGCGGTGAACACACAAACTGTGCACTCACTCCCGGAGCAGTGGGCTGCCATGGCTGTGACTCCTTCAACTCTGGGGATCTAGCCTGCGACTTTCTGACCTCCAGTCGCTCTCATCCACCAGCACACAACCAACTGGCACCACAGTGATTCATACTTTTGTGATACAATCTTTTTCAGACTTTGTTTGTTAAACTTTTAATTTTCTCTTTCCAAAACAGCGCACAAACCTTTAATTTCAGTAAATATTCAATTTCTGATCTCTTGGTTGAATATTGAAGTCAAGGTTGTTGTTTTTTTCTTCTTTTTTTTCTCTTCTTCAATGGAATTGCCAACATCCTTTTAATACCATTAAGTTCTTATTAATGGAACAATATCAAATGTTGTGATGGCATACAATCACATAATCATTTTGTCTGCGGTCATTTCAAACTCTCACATTCCCATAAACATAGTATTGTATACATTTTTTTTCTCCCGCATATACACAGCATTTTCAGTACGGAACATTCAACAAAAGTAAAAATAAACATAACTTCCATCTGGTCACTAGGCTTGAATATCACGCAAACAGAATGTATTGCTTTTTCAGAGTCCATACATTATTTTTCTGTCGGAATGATGTCAATCATGCACATCTATACATCAGAAAATGTCTTTCTGAAATTATTACATCACCGTTTCCAAATAATTACAGATCAGACTGAGTTTCTGATCATAAATAGTCCTTGGTCAAATACATCCAGTGTTTCATACATGCTTAAACATAATCAGTTAACACCGTACAATAACTCGGATATACTCAATTCGTTAAACATTTTTCAAGACAGACTTTAATCTTGCAGGTCTGTTTGATTAGACCCATTGTATAGTCAAATCATAAACACTCAGTTATATTTTTAACAAAGCTGAATCTTAACTAAATTTTCCTCCATCAAATATTTCAACAACTCCGCTGTAAAAGGTTAAAGTGTTTTCACCCCTGTAACTCCTTAACGTTTAATTAATTAAAATACACTTCCCCAAACAATCATCATGGGTGTTTTTCCACGATATTTTACATTTCTTCAGATTGTAAACATATTAATGTTGTTATTGTAAGCCTTTTACTATTACAAACTTTTCTTAAACAGCTTGGTAAATTACTTCATCCCATCTCACAATGTCCTCTGTAGACACTTTATCTTTTTCTGTAAGTTTATTGTGTTGAATACTCTTACTTATCATTAAATAATGTTTTATACATTATCATTTCTTGGTTAGATACAATTCCCAACATTCACCATTCAAAATTTCAACCTCTAAAATCAAAGTTCTATGTAGTTCAATCATCATTTGTTATTTATTATAATTTGCTTAAACAATGTAACCACAGTTTTAACAAATAATGAGGATGCTTCCTTTATTGTTCTCTTAAGTTATCGTTGAGGGTTGCTCCCAAATTTCCTATTACATCCACAAACATTATTCTATACCATACATTTCAATGCATAAGCAAAATATTTCTTTTTCAAAACATTTCATAACTGTAGTTTATTTTGCAGTTGTATTGTACTATGTCTTACAATTTTCCCACTATTTTGAATAAAACATACTTCTAAAAGAACAAATCTCCTTTTCCCAAATTATGGTGCACTATAACCAGTTACTTTACTTTATACTCAAAAACAATATTCGTGATAGCCCTTGAAAGTCTTTAACATTATCTGTCTTTTTCATGCCACCGTATAGTATGGGCCATCCTATTGTTATTATAAACATTCTTTTAGCATTTCCCTTAAAAATGTCAGAGTTTAACTCTATAAACAGTGTTTTCCATAATATAGCTGTTACAAATTGTGTTCTCATCTACTCATTTACTCATCTGCTCGTTTACCTTTTCAAGGCATGCAAGCAGATGTTCTTATCTTAAAGCAATTGATCAGGACTGGCTTCCCTCTGGAATGTGAATCCCAGGAGCCAGCAACAGGCTCTTCAAATAAAAGCTAACATACTCAAATACTTTCTAAAACAATTTCTGCTGTAAGCGCTGGTTCTTACTTTTAAATTTCTCACAGTAGAGGGATTTTCAGCCTTTATCAGTGTTTGAGATACTTAATATTATGTCCTAGCATTACCTTAGTATAAGATTAATTTACAGCTGTTAAAAGAATTAAAACCCCCTCTAATGAGAAATACACCAGTGTATAGCATCCACTTGGATGACATGACTGCCATGTTGTATCTCTTTTACTCTCTATACACTGTTTAATGGTGGGCAGGAGACGTTTGTCTATTTTAGCCAATCTGAATGATTTAGCCAATTTACAATCACAGGGATAATTGTGACTGGGTAAATTTTGGCCAGGAATTGCAGTTTTCGATTTAGCATCCTGGAATTGTTCTGACTGCAAAGAGTCAGAGCCTTGGTGTAACGTCTCTGTTTAAGGACACAGTGACGGTGCTCCTTTACAATACAGTATCCCTGTTACCGTATTGGGGCGCTAGGACCCACAAAGACCATCGGGTGAGCACCCCTTCTGGCCTCGCTAGCACCACTTCCCACAGCAGCCTGGTTTCCTCCTGAAGCCTCTCATTCAGGAGCTACACAGGCTCAACCCTGCTTTGTTTAGTGGGACATTTTGTTACAGGGTGACGAGGCTGGGGCACTAATGTGAAATCCGTTCATCGTTCTTAACTTAACTTTATCTTTGGATTTATTTTTGTTGGTTCGCATTCATTTTTATTTTACATTTTTCTCTCTCGAAGAAATGTAACCTTTTTCTTGAATTTTTCATTCGTTTATTTAATGAAAAATGTTTCTTTTTTATTTTCATAATTGTCTTATACTTCTTTGCAGTTAATACATCTTACATACGACTTTGTTTTAATTACTAATACTCCAAAGTATTGGACAAAATTTTATAACAACATATCTCTTTAGTCATTCATTCATTCATTCATTCATTCATCTTCATGTCGGCTTTCTTCCCTTTCGGGGTCGCCACAGCGGAATGAACCACCAACTCTGGCAATGTTTTACGCAGCGGATGCCCTTCCAGTCGCAACCCATCACTGGGAAAATATCTCTTTATTATTTTGTGTTTATTTGTGTTTTATTTAATTTAAGTTTGTACTTGATTATTTTTATCCTTAAAATCCTTGTCTTTAAACTTGAACTCTTTCCGTTTGTATTTTTTTTTGTATAAAAACAAACGTTTTCCTATTTATTTTCAGTCTTGTACTTTATCATAAACAATTTTGTAAAATAGTTTACTTTGTTGGAGAAAATCTGTCATCGTTTCTTTACTTTAACTATTGTAGAATTGTTTTATTTAATTTCATCTCATCTGAATACTCAAACAATAGGAAAACTGTTCAAATATTAATCTTCTTCAAACAAACTTTTACAATCTTTTACTTAAAGTAAAAATAATACATGATTTTACTGTATTAAACTGTATATCAGTTAACTGTAGCTGAATTCTCAAACAATATAAAATTGTTTAAAGAGTTATTTCTTAGTGATTTTTTAGGAAAGTTACATTACTACCATTGTGCCGCTTTTCAAAACTTTATTTCCATGCTATATTAAGTGATATCTTCACTTAATATCCTCTACATTTTATTTATTTAAACCACAATTATTACATTTTTGTCTTTCTTGACAGTATTTTAGGTTTCATTTACTGCACTTTCTTTAGAACATTTAAAATTCTAATAAAGTTTTCTATTTTTATAGAAGCAGACTATTTTTCCACATCTACAATTTTTTCAGTTGCTGATAAGTTGGTGTGCTTTAAATAACTTATTTCAAGGTCCTTCTAGAAGTTCTTTAAAGAACACCAAAGGCATAAAAGGTACGTTCTTACCTTTTAGGCAGATTTTCAAATAGACCAGCTTTTGTTTTTACTGGTCAGGCAAATCGCCTTTTGTCTTAAAGTCATCTCAAGGCTTTCATACTTTCTCTCATAACTGAGATGTTTCCAGATACTTACAGAGCCAGGTGACAGCTGATCTCAGGACCGTCTGTAACTTTATATTTTCAGTTTCTGATGCACTTCAGTTTTTAATGCGCTTAAAAATTTTTCTCTGTTTTTATGTAAGCTTTTATTCATAACCAAAGGAATTTTATTTAAACATTTCAAAATAGCTATCTGCTATTTTTATTTACTAAACACTAAGTGTTCCCTTAATTTTCCACTATGTACTTTTTACAACATAGCTTTATCTCTTTGTTTGTCACGTTATATTACTTGGTCTCTTCGTCTGAGCACCTGTCCTCTCTGCAGGAGACCAGAGCCATTTTACACTCGCTCAGAAGTCTCAAGATGGACGCAAAGGAATCTACTCTCTCCGCTTACATTTTAAGAGTTTGATCATTGTCGGATTCTATTTGTCTTATTTATCCTTTTTTTTTTTTTTTTCAAAAGTTAACCATTGTTAACATTTCATCTTACCTCACTGGGATTTAAGTTGGATTAACTTTAAGGGTACTTTTTGATTCCTTTACCCAAGTAAGTTTATACCGTCTTATTAGAAAATCTACCAAAATCCTCAAAATGACGAATTTCTTACCAAAACTCTGTTCACTGACAAAAGCTTTATTTATTTATTTATTTATTTTTGTTGTGAAAAGGAACTAAACCGTATCTATTTTGAACTTTAGTTTAAGAAGTATAGTCTTTGTACGGAAATCATAATACCTTCTATGGAAGCCCGCTCCCGCCACTGAAGAGAAAAAAAAATAAACTGTTGTGACTTTTTATCTCAGAATTCCGTGATAACAACTCAGAATTCTGAGATATAAAGTCAGAATTCTGAGATATAAAGTCAGAATTCTGAGATATAAACTCGCAATTCCGACATATAAAGTCAGAATTCTGAGATATAAAGTCAGAATTCTGAGATAAAAAGTCAGAATTCTGAAATATATAGTCAGAATTCTGATAAATAAACTCGCAATTCCGACATATAAAGTCAGAATTCTGAGATATAAAGTCAGAATTCTGAGAAATAAACTCGCAATTCTGAGCTATAAAGTCAGAATTCTGAGATAAAAAGTCAGAATTCTGAAATATATAGTCAGAATTCTGATAAATAAACTCGCAATTCCGACATATAAAGTCAGAATTCTGAGATATAAAGTCAGAATTCTGAGAAATAAACTCGCAATTCTGAGATATAAAGTCAGAATTCTGAGATATAAACTCGCAATTCCGACATATAAAGTCAGAATTCTGAGATGAAAAGTCGGAATTCTGAGATAAAAAGTCGGAATTCTGAGATAAAAAGTCAGAATTCTGAGATGAAAAGTCGGAATTCTGAGATAAAAAAGCGTATGTTATGGAAGCCTGTCTTCAACCACCAGTCTTGAAAATGGAGATTATAGAAGATTACTTTCGACGTGGGTTCACAAATAGAGAAATCTTGCTTTTATTAAAGGAATCTCACAACATTAAGCTTAGTTCCCGGACTCTGGAGAGAATGTTGTGCAGGAATCAGCTGTGGCGGAGACGCAGTAAAACAGACGAGGCTGAGGTGGCGATCTTTATTCAACAGCAGCTGCAGACATCCGGAAGACAACATGGCTATCGCTGGATGCACCAGAAATGTTGGTTGTCCGGTGTTATTACAGACAGGGAAACTGTTCGCCAGTTAATGCAGCGGCTTGATGCACAAGGTGTGGACATGCGAGCTCGCAACCGTCTACGGCGACGCGTTTACAACAGTCGAGGGCCAAACTATGTCTGGCACATCGATGGATATGACAAACCTTACGGAATATGTATAAACGGATGCATTGACGGTTTTTCCAGAAAAATAATATGGCTTGAAGCATACAAAACAAACAATGACCCACGCGTAATTGCAGGTTATTTCCTACAGGCTGTTGCCGAGAATAACGGAATCCCACTCAGAGTTCGCATGGACAACGGAACAGAAAATACTTACATAATAGACATGCAAACATATTTAAGAGACACTGCACGTTCAGAATGTGTCACTCTTGGACCAAGCACTGCAAACCAAAGAATTGAACGATGGTGGGGTACTTTAAGGTGCCAGTGCATACAGTTTTGGATGGATTATTTTGAACAGCTAAAAGAAGATGGGCACTTTGCTGATACTTTCCTTGATAAATCTCTTATCCAGTTTTGCTTTCAAAATTTGATACAGGTAAATATTTGTCATCAATTATATGTATTCAATTTCGTAGATGATTTGTCAAAGAGAATGATCTCACATTTGTTGTTTTTATTAAGGAGGAGCTGAATGAAACTGTCAGTGCCTGGAATTGCCACAAGATAAGGTCAAGTCACAACCCTCGGGCCCCCAGTGGTCGACCTTCCATAATGTTTGCTGTTCCAAGCTTACATGGAGTACAGAATTTCTTGCATTCAATACAACAAACTAAATTTAAAATCTGCCAAGAGGAGTGTTTGTTAAAAGACTATCCTTGTGATGAGGATGTCTTTATGCTGTGTGTTGAACTCATGGCTGAGCAGAACCTTGTCATGTCAGATGATGTTTATGAAATTACAGACCTTTACCTCCAACTCAGAGAACTCATACTTCAAGGGCTCGATCTGGAAAGCTAGTTTTATTCTAATGCTACTCACTACTCTACACTTTTGTATGTAATATTGTTTTTCTATAATTTTAGTTTTACTTTGCTAAAAGGCACACATTTTACCATCAGCTTCACTGCATGTTGATGAAACAAAAATCACAATAATAGTGTTTTCAATATTAGAAGGGTAAACATACCATCCTTAAATGTCCATATGATGAAGAGAGCAGTTAAATTTAGATCTTTGTTTACTCTTTCACTATTGCAAAACATATACAATTTGCGTGTAAGTAATGCTTATACTTATATCTTATATCTTCTATTACTTTTACATTTTAGTTTATTTTTGTCTGGAAATATAATAATTATATTTATATATATTATAATAATTATATTTATACTTAGAGAAAACAATTAAATTAAATAAATAAATTGCACAAATTTAAATATATTGCCAAAATAAGGATATATTGCACATTCGAGGTAGTGCGGATGGTGGATCAGTGTATATTTGAATTTAAAATAAGAGGTTTATGATGCTGATGTCATAAACATCTTCAAACACATGGTTCACAGAAGAGTGTTATTATTTTTAGTGTAATAAGTAAAAAAACCTCTATAAGTAAATATGATCTGTATAAAAGTTTTTAAAAACAATTAAAATAAAAGAATAATATTGTGCGTTCATTCTTTGGTGAGATAATGATAGAATTTATAAATACAAACTAAAAAGAAACTATGCATCCCTCAGTACACTAACATTCTAATAGACTACTTCACCTTGGAAACGTTATCTGCTTTCAATTAAATAACTGTAAACTTCTCTAATTATTAATGCCCCAGCTACCTCCAGTTCTAGTTAGAGACTGTCTGCATTGAGCTGAGTCCTGTATCTGGACTGGGGCATCTAGGTTAAGGCTGCTGTCACCCCGGGGCGGTGGGGGGTCGGGCAGGGTGCCTTAAGATGGGTTGGCTGGCTGCTCCTCCGTTGGCTGGCGGTGGCCATGGGGGGTGGGGCTTGGGGGGTCTAGGGGGGCCCGGGCCTGCGGGGTGCCGGCCAGCTCAGTGTGACGGGGTGGTTGTCAAGGGGCGGTGAGAGGGGGGGGGGGGGGACACGGGGGTGCCGGAACTCACGGCTGCTGCCGGAACTCGCCACAGTCTCCGGGACACAGAACATCTCCAGGGCACCGGGTGGGCCTTCCTCCGGGAGCGGACAGTAAGCCAATCTCACCTGCCACTGCCTCGCTTCCGGGGTTGGGCAACCCCTGGGCCCCTTACAACACTTGCAAGGACACACTACATTTAGGCCTGGAGGGCTAGTCTCTCTGTCTAAATCTTGGTGGGAGGAGGCTGCAGATCTGTGGCACCTCCCACAATATACGACGGAGAAGGCTACCCTCATTTTAAATACACATTAGATATGTAGGGCGGGGGGTGGTGCCTGGACTTCGTCCGCCAAACGACGGTGACACTCCAGGACACCATTCCCTCTTTTATTGCATTCTATCTCTTCAACACATCCACATTTACCTGCATTACATGACAACTGGGAGCAGATGTTGGGGAATGGGTGGACGACTGCCCCCGTCTTCCCTCTTGGGCGGTAAGGGCCCACCATCGCGGGGGTGTGGGTGGCTGCGGGGGTGGGTGCGGGCTGCAGGTGAGTGACTGGCTACTTCCCGGGACAGGAAGACTGAATGAGTGGGTAGATGGATGGAGGATTGGATGACTGGATGGGGTTGATTTAGTGGGGGGGTTGTGGGTTGCTGGTAGGGGTGTGCGTGGGGTTAGGTTTGGGGGGCTGCTGGTAGGGGTGAGTGTGTGTTGGGGGACTGCTGGTTGATGTGTGCATGGGGTCGGGGTGTGGCCAGGGGGGGGGTCCTGCCGCGTCTGGAGTGGTGTCCCTACCCGCGCCCATCTGGTCCCTTGGCCGTCCTCCCTTTTTTGTCCTGTAACACTCAATTACTTATGTGTATGTGTATATATAGGTGTGTATGTATGTATATGTATGTATGTGTGTGTGTATGTATGTATGTATGTATATATGTATAGGTGTATGTATGTGTGTGTATGTATATGTGTATATGTATGTGTATGTATGTATGTGTGTATGTATGTATGTATATATATATATATATATATATATATATATATATATATATATATATATATATATATATATATATTATTACTAATTCTATTTATTATTATTATTATTATTATTCTGCATGTTTATCTGCATGTATGTATGTATGTATATTTATATTTGTATGCATATCTGTAGAAAGATGCGAACTACTTGGATGTAATAAGGTAGGTATCTAATATTATTTATTTTACTTATTCTCATTTTCAACTAAATCTTGACTCCTTCCCCCACAATTACCTCTCACCTTCTCTTTCCCCCTCCAAAACTTCTCTACCTCTGTTTTCCCCTCAATTACTTCTCTCCTCTTTCCCCTTTTTTTTTTATTAACACCGTCCTGTCCTAATGTATGTTTATATGATTGATTAATGTAATTATTGTGATGAATGCAAATGAAATAAATTAAAAGCTTCTATCCAGAGGAATAATCAATATATAATATCTTCAATTCTCTGGAAAGAGCAAAACTGACCAACTCATACGAAGCACCTCCTTCTCATGGGGCTGCTTTGAAATAGGACAGGACAGGTTAAAAAAAATAAATAAATAAAATAAAAAAAAATAAATAAATAAATACATTTTTAAGAATATACATCTAACAATTTCTGAAGCTAAACGTTGAAGAAGAAAGCCTAAACCTCAAGAACAGGCCACACAGTATTCAATTCTGAAGAAAGGCTGATTCAGCGATTATTTGGAAGGTGAGTATAAAGTTTACTTTAATAACTATATTTATAAATGTTGATCCATAGCTAATAATCATCTTGTCTTTAAGATCTTAAAGCAAAAAGCAACATAAAGTTGATCAGAATTTGCAAACAAACTATTCTGCCCATTACATTTAGATTTACATTTATGCATTTGGCAAACGCTTTTGTCCAAAGCGACTTACATTAGGGGAGAGACAATATGAGATCTGTTACACCGTCAAAGTCTATCTCAGCTTCTCATATTAGAAATTTTATCAACTGAATAATAAACCATAGCAGAGAGGAAATAAAGCAAGAAGATCAAGACAGAGGAGGAAAAAAGAAAGTTTTTTTTTATATAGTAGGTGTTCCCTGAAGAGAAGAGTTTTCAGTTACTTTCTAAAAGCTGTTAGTGTTGTTGCTCTCCTGACTGGATCAGGGAGTTTGTTCCACCATCCAGTGAGAGTGAAAGAGAAGGTTCTGCTGAGAGATCTTCTGCCTTTGTGGAACGGAACCACAAGTCGCTGTTCCTTCTCTGAGCGCAGGCTTCTGGTGGTCATGTAGGAGCGTATGAGCTCAGGGAGGTAGACAGGGGCTGATCTGGAGATAGATTTGTATGTCAGCATTAACGATTTGAATTTAACCCAAGCTGCAATGGGGAGCCAATGAAGAGGGGAGTAACATGAGCTAGTTTCAGTTCCTTGAAGATAAGACTAGTGGTGTGGATCATCTGCAGAGGTTTGAGAGCGTTTGCTGGAAGTCCGGCAAGGAGAGCGTTGAGTGTCATCAATTTATATTTAGATAATATAGATAGAGTTGAGTGTCATCAGCATAGCAGTGGTAGGAGAATCCGTGTCTGAGGATGATAGAGCTCAGGGAGGTGGTGTAGATGGACTGAACCCTGGGGAACCCCGATGAGTAGTTTATGAGTGTTGGAGACCTCCCCCCTCCACTGAAAGATCTACCAGTGAGAAAGGACTCAAGCCAATCGAGTACAGTTCCAGCGATGCCCATCACAGAAAGAGTGGAGAGAAGGATCTGATGGTTGACTGTGTCAAACGCTGCAGAGAGGTCTAGTAGGATGAGGACAGATGATCAGGGGTTAGTCCTGGCCCCTCGCAGCGCTTCCATTACAGACAACTAAGCCATCTCAGTTGAGTGTCCATTCTTGAAGCCTGATTGGTTGTCATCGAGCTTGTTGTTCTGAGTCAGTAAAGTAGATAGTTGAATGAAGACGACCCGCTCGATGAGATTTGCAGTGAAGGGCAGCAAAGAGACAGTTCTGTAATTTTCCACCAGTGATGAGTTGAGTGTGGGTTTCTTGAGAAGCGGGGTGACTCTGGCCACCTTGAAGCTGTTAGGGAAAATGCCGGTAGTGATGGAGGAGTTGATGATGTGAGTGAGGGCAGGTGTGATGGTTTGTAGGAGGTGAGAGGGGATGGGGGCAGGTTGTTGGATGCGCTGAGTGAAGAAGTTTGGACACCTGATCTTCTGTGAGTGGAGTGAATGTGGACATGCAAGGTGCCGAGGATTGTGGATGAATTTGGGTGCAGGGTGGTACAAACTCTCAGCTAATGGTGAGGGTTTTGTCTGTGAAGTGATCAGCGAAGTCATCTGCAGTGAGAGAGGTCACTGGGGGAGGTTGGGGTGGACAGAGGAGTGAGTTGAAAGTCCTGAAGAGCTTTCGGCTGTCCTTGGCATGTTCAATCTTGTGGGGATCAGTATCTCTAAATCTTGTCTGGAAACAAAGCATCTGATTCTTGCAATGTTTCTAAGATGATTTGGTAATTGCTTTGACGCGGCTATTGAAACTAAGATCAGAGTCTAGAACCACCCCAAGATTCCTGACCTGATTTGTAGTTATTAGGTCCTTTGCATTGAGATACGTGTTAACCTTAACAACCTCGCTTTTGCTTCCAAATGCAATGACTTCAATTTCGTCCTTGTTTAGTTGAAGAAAGTTGTTTTGCATCCAGTTTTTAATCTTATCAAGACATTGGCAGAGAGAGTTTATGGGGTTGTTGTCATTCAGGGAGATAGCTAGATAAATTTGTATATCATCAGCATAACTATGGTATGATATCGAGTTCCTTCTCATAATTTGGCCCAGTGGAAGCATGTACAGGTTAAATAGTAAAGGAGCAAGGATTGAACCTTGAGGGACTCCACACGACACGGCAGTTCACTTCGACATGTAATCACCTTTGTTTACATAGAAGCCTCTTCCTTCTAAGTATGATCTGAACCATTTTATCACAGTTTCTGAAAGACCAACATAGTTTTCTAGTCTATCGAGAAGGATTTTGTGGTCAACTGTGTCGAAGACAGCGCTCAGATCGAGTAGAACCAGGACAGTCACTTTTCCTGAATCGGTGTTTAACCGGATGTCATTGACTATCTTCAGTAGAGCTGTCTCTGTGCTGTGATGAGCTCTGAAACCTGACTGATAACAGTCCATGTGTTCAGTTACGGTCAGGAACTCATTCTATGGTTTGCCACAATCTTAATTATTTTACAGAATATAATGTTTAATACTTTTTTTTTACTTTTGTTTTCTCCAGCTCTTTAGTTGTGTATCTTTCTGTTACTCAAGGACACAGGTTTATGAGGACTTCATAGTTTGTTTTCTTCATTTACCCAATTTTCAAAATACTTTAAGTGTGAATTTGACACAAGTCCTTGTGAGGACACAAGTAATTACAAGGCCAATGGGCTGTAATTAGGTGAAAAAGGCTGTGCAGTTAACAAGAAATTCACATCTGATTGTGAAATCATATTTGTTTAGAGGTGTATTACATTTATGATAAAAGTTCTGTTCATTTTTTATTTAAAAACAGTTCAACAGTTTGATGTAAACTTTTTAACAGTTTTGCTCTAAACTTTTAGTGAAATAATTGTTTGTATTTTCTTCTAAGTAAGTAAAGACTTATGTCTCCCCAACAATGAAAATGTTAAGGTAGGTTGACATACCTTGGGCTCCATGTGTTTGCAAACTTGGAGAGATTATTTCTCAATATAAAGATATTAGTCAGCTTTTAATTTCTTTCAAAAAGGCTGTTTATGTAGTTGCATTTAATTTTTGTTTACTTAATGTATTTGCTAATTAAAGCAAATTACTTTTATCTTGCTTACACTGTCATTATTGGGCTCTCGTAATCACTTCAGTTCTTGTATTCAGTCATTTGTTCTATGTGATCAGGTGCTGAAAAATCACATGTAACGTGCTGTTCTTAGTTGTGTTTTAATTTGATACTCATTAACCACTTTAATCTCAATAAAGTAGCATTTTGTCTCATTTGTGTGTTGTGTATAGTTGTGTACCAGTAAATCATATCGGTCCTTGTAGAACACTAAAAACTTGTGTTTGTGTAATGTAAAAACAGTGGCTTCATAAATGGGTCAGGCCCAGTAATTCCTAATCATGTCATAGGCGGGTCCATTTCAAAAGGGGTGTGGTTGTCCCTGTCTACCACCAAAATATCATACTATGGTTTTATTTATTGGAATGTGTGTATTGGAAATATAAAGTGAGCAATGCCATCTGCAGGTGAAATAAAATTTTCGAATGGTTTTTCATCACTGTAACTCATTGGTAAAGGGGTGTCCCTTAAAACAACCATTCTACTGGTTTGGGGATCAATGTCTCTCAAAACCACAAAAACCTGTGTGTGCGTGTGTGTGTGTGTGTGTGTGTGTGTGTGTGTGTGTGTGTGTGTGTGGCCATACCCGTGAGGTCACGAGTAATTCTGGTTGCCTAGGGGTGAGTATGACAGCTTTAAAACATTTGCTTTGTATATATTGGCGCTATCATTGCACCAGGAAAAAAAGATTTTTATAATAAAGTAAAAATTACGTTTACATGATCCAAAACCAAAATTGTATCATTGCATTTTACTAAAATCTAGCCAGAATGTCAGCTTAAGAAGTCTCAATCGCAGTGCTTTACAGACATGCCAAGTTAGCATCAACCTACCCTTACTGCATCTTCATCGTTGGTGGTAAAGTATGAATCTAGCCGATTGTTTGATTTAGCATTTGACCTTCCTGAAAAATGTACCAAGACTCAAATGTATCAAAACTGAAACTAACCATTCAATCCATTTTCTTCCCAGGTTCGTGTGTGTTCCTGTCAAAGTTCAGCAGGGGATATGACAAAGAATGAAAACCACTGAAATGACATTGAAAAGTGCAGCGTGGGGCTGTTCTCTACCAGTTAACACCTCTTGCCATTATTCACCACACCTGAACTGAAGGGATTGTCCCTCTTCATGGGAATTTAGAAATTGTTTATATATATATATATGTTTATGTGTGTATCTCCGTTTTGTGCATTTCCCCATTTACAAGAAGAGAACATCTGTGTTTAAAGACCTCAAAATTAAGAGTCAGCCTTAATGAGGGATGTCTTAAGCTCCAGTTTTGTTGTGAGTTGACCTTTTGAATTCTTTTATCACTTTTTCCATCTCCTCAGCCTTAATGTTGTAGCCCAAAATAAACTCATTTATTTTTGTTTGTCTCTGTTCTTTTGCTACTTTGTTGAAGTGTTACTAATGAACATTTCTACTATTGTCTTATTAATCTATAACAGTGCTTCTCAAACTGTGGTATGCATACAACTAGTGTTTCTTGAAAACCTATTGGTGGTACAAGAAGGCAGGGGCTGTCATATTACTGTTAAACAAAAAAAAGTATTGGTCCCAAGCATCTGATAAATTAATTTGTTTGGTTGATTTTTTTTTTTTCTTTGAAAGACACTGGGCAGGTACAACTGTAGCTGAACATGAAGCTCTATATGCTGTGACTATACCTGTGTAGTGTATTTTGATGTTTCTCATTATGGTGGTACATGGAGTGACAAGTTTTTTCTGAGGTGGTACTTGAAGAAAGACTTTTGGGAAGCACTGCTCTTTATACAAAGATGGATTAATTACCAGAACCTTTCATAGTACCCAAAACCCAGGATTGGTTAAAAACTAATTTAAAAACTAAATTTTGCTGGCTAGTTGTGAGGCAGTTGTGGTCTGGTGGATGAGGAGATTGTGATCTGAAGATCCCGGGTTCAATCCCCAGATCCACCGAGTTGAAGTTGGTGTGAGCGATGAAATACTTGCTCTCCCATCAACAACAACAACAGCTTAAATGCAGAGCACAAATTTCAGATATGGGTCACTCCATATCTGGCCGACTGGTCACTTTCACTTAATCCGGCTTTATGGAACAGGCCCCAGGGCCCATGTGTACGTTAGTCATTGGCTTACAGTCTCGTTTAAAATTCAGCCCTACAATCAATGAATACTTGTGGGTGAGAATGCACATTAAACTCCTACAACCAATGAAAACATTTTGGGCTGCATGTTAGCTACATGCAGCCCCACCTCGATTGGCAGTCTGCAGACAGGTATACTTGTTGCAAATAGTAGTGTGCCACAACTCAAGGTTGACAAAAAAGTCAAGTTTTAAAGTTTATAGAAACTGAATACAGTAAGTTTAAAGTTCAAATGTTAGTTAAATCCTGATCTCAATTAGTGTTAGAGCACAGCATTGTACAGCGTTGCGCACCAAGTTCTAAACATGAATTGAAGATGTAGACGAGCCCACTTGTTCAGAAGTTGTACGTGGTGTTAAAAACTAGAACAATCATATAAATAAATAACTTGAATAATACATTTAAAAGATAATACAAGTGTGGAAGATTTATAGGCTACATTAGAATGCGACGGGACTTGGGAGATGGAAAACAAGTCTAATTAAAAATAGTTTGTTCTTTAACACTGCTTTCACAGGTAAGGTATGTTATGCAACTCATTACTTGTAAATGAACAATTACAGTTTTTACTGTATTGCTATTATTTTGTGAATAGCCTTACCTAGGACTATTGTTCATTAAATACTTCAATTTAATTAAATGCACCTAAATATTGTTAGTAAACAACAATCATAGCACTTCCAAATGCTAGCTGATGAACAATTTTTGTCGAAACTCACTAATGTTATCACTTGATAATGGGAAGAGGAACCCAGCCACATGATGCAATGTTTTGAATGGGATTAATAGGAGTGTCATGGTGATGTCATCGCACTCTAGCTTTTGGCCTCAGTTTTTAAGCAAAAAGTTTAGACTTTTGCCTCTCTTGTAACTCCATCCTTACTCCTCATAAACAAATAAAGTATTACAGTTGTATAGATTTTGGTCCTCTATCGAATGGTCGTGGTTTTGTTTTGCTAAGACCAACGGTATTTTGCACAAGGAGGCAAAATCCACTGATAGTGCCACTAAATCTGCCTATCACTTTATAAATGTTGACGTATGTTATTCATTGAAGCCTTCTGGTTCTGGTAGTGAAAGATCTATTTTGATAGTTTTAATAGTTTTTCTTAAATCTTTTTATTTGAGGTGAGATTTCAGGAAAATATTTTCTGTTCAAACTCAGTTAGGTTATGGTGGACTTATTC
Source organism: Danionella dracula (assembly GCA_900490495.1). Classification (NCBI taxonomy): domain Eukaryota; kingdom Metazoa; phylum Chordata; class Actinopteri; order Cypriniformes; family Danionidae; genus Danionella; species Danionella dracula. The sequence goes on along the minus strand of UELW01000278.1, from coordinate 3,504,899 downwards.
CTCTTCCTCCATTTCAGTGATTGAGCCTCACACAGGAACCACATTTAGATAAAGATATTATTTTTACAAAGATGAATGAGTCTTGATTTGAGCCAGGGGAACCACATGGCTGCCCTTCTCTCGCCATGAAACTCCTTTTACAAACCAGGTCCATCCTGTTTCTCCTCCTTCCCCACCAACAACCTATCACAGGTCAGCTGGATCTGATGATGAGCTGTTGTCAAACCTCTCAAGTTACTACAGCCAATGGTAAAGTTGTTTAAATTAACATATTCATAAGCTCTAGCTGGTGCCGGCTGAAGCTCTAGCAAGCTTCCTTATCTTAAAAAAATATACAGTTATCTTTGAGACATCATCCTAGCAACCAAAACCTTCAGTTGTTCAAAGGAGATTTCAGGCCCCATAATGAAAAGGATACAGAATTAAACAACTTTTTATGTAGGCTTGGGTTCTGTTGTTCTGCTGGTTGTTGATTTTCTCCTCAACAAACACATGCTTTCTCTGTGACAAAAACAGAAATACAGAAAAAGCACACACACACATACACTTGATATAATCTATCTAAACCACAGCTCAATCTGTCCTAAAAAGTTCATTGAAGTAATTGTTTTATTCCCCATATTATCGTCTACTTTAAAAACAGGAACCTTTGTTGACACCAGAAGACGTCTCTCCCATGTACCAGTTGTTGCTTCTCTCTGAATCTCACAGATGTTGGGGCTTTGTATCCCACATGACCTTGGAATTCCTCACAGAGGCCCTGAAAACAGTTTTCCTCACAGGGAGCATAAAGAACTGAGTTGTGATTTCTTTATTAAATTGTTTAAAGTATAAACATTAAATGATCACTTGAAATATAATCATCAAACAAAATCAATATTTTAGTAAATGATTAATACATTATTCTCAATTCTACTTATAAAATAAGAAATTTTCCAGAGCATATGACCGCAATCTCAGTTATGAAATACATATAATAACAAAAACATTGCCCTCTTTCTTTCTCTCATTTTTTTCTCATCTCTTTCTTTCTCACATTCTCTTTTCTTTTTTCTCTAGCTCTCTTTTCTCTCACTCTTTCTTTTTTCCTTTTTCTATCTCTTCACCTTTCTCTCTATCACACACACACACACACACTCTCTTTTCTCTCCTATTTTTTCTGACTATCTCTCATTCTCTGCTCTCCTGCCTTTCTCTCACTCTTTCTTTCTTTTTTCCTTTTTCTCTCTTCACCTTTCTCTCTATCACACACACACACACTCTCTTTTCTCTCCTATTTTTTCTGACTATCTCTCATTCTCTGCTTTCCTGCCTTTCTCTCACTCTTTCTTCCTTTTCTCATTATCTTTTGCTCTCTTTCTTTTTTTTCTATCTAGATTTCTTTTTCTGTCCGCTTTCTTTTTCTAATTTGTCCCTTGTCTCTTTCTTTCTACTCTCTCTCTTCTCTCTCACACACACACACACGCTCTCCTCTTTTCTTCATTCTCTCTTCTTTCTCTCCTCTATCTTTCTTATTTTCTCATCTCTCTCTTTCTCCTTTTTGTTCTCTCTCTCCTCTCACACACACTCTACTTTCTTTTTTCTCTCTCTCTTTTCCTTCCCCCCTCTCACACACACATACTTTTTTCTCTTTCCCCTCTCTTTTCTTCTTTCTCTCCTCTTTATCTTATTCTCTCCTCTCTTTTTCTCTTTCCTTCCCCTCTCTCTATTTGTGTGTCTCACACACTCTTTCCTTTCTCTATTTCTTCCCACACATTTTCTCTTTTCTTTCTTACATTCTCATCTCTCTCACACACACACACTCTCTACTTTCTCTTTCACATTCTGTTTCCTTCTGTCTTTTCTTTGTTCTCTCCATTTCCTTTCTTCTTTCTGTCATTCTCTCCACTTTATCTTTCCATCTCCTCTACTTCTTTCTTAATTTCCTATCTCTCTCTCTATCTCTTCTTTCTTTTTCTTTCCTCTCTCTCCCCTCACACACTCTGTCCTTTCTCGCTCTGTCACCTTTCTTCTCTCTCTTTCCTCTCTCTTCTTTATTTTTCCTTCTCTCTGTGGTTGAGTGAGCAAAAGCACGAGCGATGAGTTCTGGGAGTTTTTACAAATTTTCTCACTTTTTCTCTACTAACAGTGGATATTTGAGTTCTGGATATTGTGTGTGTGCGTGCGTGCGCGGGTGTGTGCGCGTGTGTGCGTGCGCGCGCATGCGTGTTTCACAGGTGAGGTGTGTGTGTGCGGGTGCTGCGGGGAGCAGCAGGTGTGTTTGTGTTTGCTAGTGGCGACCAGAGCTCCGCGTGCGATGGCAGCGGAACTGACTCGCCTGACGCGGAAACACGGGGTGAAGGTCTCCGCAAGCTTTTCGTGTTCTGTGGGGGATGTAGTTGGATACGGGAGCAGTAGAACGGCAGCGCGGTCGTGATCTCCATTAATTCGGAGGAGAAGGAGAACACTGTTAATGAGCACTTAATTCCGGTTCTCTCACTCTTTAGCCTTGCAACGAAAGTGTAATGTCCCACCGTTCTTCAGTGACGAGTTTCTGATTAGGGAGCTTTATTGTCACGGTAAAATAGTTTCCCCTCGGTCCCCGCTCCTGAAGCACGTGGTATCTCACCATCGCCAGCTTTTCATGATCCCTAATAACCAGCAGGAGATCTGTCTACAGTTCTATGTAAAGGTTGAGGGCTTCAATTACATCCTGTACGATAGCTCAGACACAATGAGCTGTTGCGGAATGCGGGTTGGAGGGTCACATGATCAGAGTGTGCCCTGAGAAAGCCTCATCTACTGTGGGTGTTTTGGCAATTAGGTGACCTGATTTAACATTTTATTTAATTCATAAATTGGACCTGACTCCATGAAAAAGACAGTCTGACCTTAAAAGCTAGAGTCCATGAAAAAGACAGTCTGACTTAAAAGGAGTGATGCTTTTCTGATAGGGATACGCAGCTAGAGACAAAATATCTGCCACGTGAAACTTATCTGCAAGGATAGCTTTCTGCATATATACCGCGCCTATGACACACCAAAGGGGGTGCAGTTTTCGAGCCAGGTTCTGTAACCCATCACATTGCTGTTTCCTGAAAGATCTTGTGCTGAAAAGTAAAGAGAAATCGGACTGAAAGTCGTAGTCTGTCTTTATTGAATTTATTTTCAAAAGTGTATTTTATATTGCGGGAAAACAACCACATTAAATGGCGTTGTCGGCAGGATTCAAGAGTCTGAGATCACAGCCGTTGACCCTGAAGAGGTGCCAGGAGCCGCTGTCAGAGCTTCACTGAAGCTAGCAACAACACTTCGAGCTTCGAGAGCGAGAGAGCAAAAGAGCAACCTCACCCTGTAACTGGGAGCTAATGCACATCATTTGGATTGGTAAGCATAACTCTTTGTTATTTATGCTTACTGTGTTAGTTAATGTTAAGAAAAGTGATGTGTCTCTCCAGTTTTTTGATTGGAATTAAATGAGGTTTTTGGCTCTGGGAAAAAGCTCTTAACTCTGAAAGAAGTGTGTAAAAATAAGACTCTGAATTAAAAAGAACAGGTTTGTTTTTAAACCCCTTAAAAGAATTAAAAATAAGTTAAAACTAAAAATACAATTCGGTTAGTATTGTTTATTATCTGAGTAGAATAAGTCTGATTCAGAAGGAGGAAAGGCTGAGAGGATGGTACTGATGAAAAAGTGAGCACTTTAAAAATAATCATTGAACCAAATTGAACTTATAACCTGCTAACACAAATGTTGAGAGTGGATGAGTATTGAACTTGAGAAAGTCTAGTCGTCGGGGGTGTCGATTAGCTACTAAACAAATTGAAACTCATAATAATGGAGTGTGGTAATAGATAAGATTAGAAGAGACTGCGCAGCGCTGCTGCATCGGGTGATAATATAATAAACTAGGATTTGTTTAGTATACCTTCGGGATAGTTAGCTTACCGAGGAGGCGAAGTTATTCCGGAAAACTTGCGCTTGTTTTTGATGGCAGACATTTGGTCTGAAGTGCGCTCAAGGGTAGCGTAAGGTTGCCAGATATTTTGATCTGGAGCATGCTCAAGGGTAGCGTGATGTTGCCAGATATTTGGATCTGAAGCGCGCTCAAGGGTAGCGTGATGTGATATACTCATGGAGGTCCTTGAATGACGGAGGTGATAGTGTTTATTTGAAAACTTTATTACAAAGGGATACAAAAATAGTGGTTAGACAATAATATTATTACTTTAAAACTAAAAGCATCTAATCTTGGGAAAACTGTTAACGACCGGAAAAGAAATAAAGACCATTTAAAAGTAACTAGCTTTGAAGAAAAAGGAAAAAACCTTGAATTAAATAATTCCCATTAACGAGAGCGAAGACTTGGTCTTCTGAGCAGGCTCTTATCAACAAATGGCAACTGCGGCTGTAAACAGGTTTGAGGTTAATGTTTCACTAACCCCAGTAGAGTGGATTAAAATGAAAGACTCAACTGCAGGAGTAAAACTTAGACGCTGGTCTGAAAAAATGCAAAACAAATTGAAAAAAGACAAATCTGTAACTATTTCTTGGCCAAAAGAAGGAAGTTGGTATATAATTAAAGAGAAAATCAAAAATTTGAAAAAATGGCTAATAATTAGGAAAAATGCAGGCAAAACTCTAAAATGAATTGAGACAAGACATAAATTGATAGAGCAAATCTCAAAAAGAAAGCAAGAGAAAGTTGTTGTGTTGGATAATGGATGGAGATGTACAATGTTGATGGACATGTGTGCTGTGTTTGTGCAGATAGAAGAAACAGAGGCTGAATTGATAGAATGAGGAAAAGCAACTAGAATGTTTGAGAAAAAATGATGAAGATGGCAAATTGTATGTGTGTGTAAGCAAGGAACTTGTGATGTGAGATGAGCAACTAGAATGTTTGAATGTGTGCGAAAGCCTAGACAAAATAATGCAGAGACTGATAAGTTCACCCTGCCTTTATGTGCTCTCTTAGAAGAGAAACTCAAACACATAAAGTAAAGCACAGATAGATAATAGAACTTGGATGAGAAATGAAGCACTGCAAAGTGAAATTGATTATTGAGATACTTTTTAAAAATGTAGAATCTGAAAAATAAATTTTAATGATGAAAATTAAAGTTCAATTACTTAAAAGTTAAACCTGAAAATTACAATCCAAATTGTAACTGAATAAACAATTGTAGTGGGTGGTTCTGGAGACTCTAGAATGAGTTTTGTTAAATTGGTAGAAATTTTTAAATGTGTTAAATCAGCAGATGGTAAAAACATAAAGAAAAAATGATCAGAACTGTTAAAAATAACGAGATTAATAATAGATTTAAAAATGCAGACTGTAAAATAATTAACAAATTTCTAAATGATAAAATTAAATGGACAAACGTTAGGATTTTTAGGAAAAACAGATTACTGTAGTGAATACATCACAGAGTATGCAGACAAATGCAAACTAATGAGACAACTAATGAGAGATGCAGGAATTAAACAACTAAATGCAACTTTAAAATGGACTGAAGAAGCTTCAAAAGAATTTGACCAACTTAAAAAAGAAGTGATAATTGCAACAAAACTGTCAAATCCAAATTACAACAAACCTTTTTTATTAGATGTTGCATTAGGAAAGGGAGGATTAGCAACAGCTATTTTACATCAAAAAGAAGGTACAAAACAAAGACCGCTAGGATGGTATTCAACTTTCCTTAGTGGAATGTACAATTTCACAGACTGTGAGAAAAATCTTGAAGCAGTATTTTGGGCTTATTCAAAATGTTCAAAAATAGTTTTAAGTGCCCCAGTAGAAATAAGATCAACCCATGAAGTTTTAGGAATTTTGGAACAAAACAGATTTAATCTGTCAGTAGGAAGAAGAATGAAATATTTGGAACTACTTGAAAAAGTAAACTTGACTGTAAAGGTACTCAAAACAAAAAATGAAGCAGAAAAACTGTTATTTTGCCAACAGGGAGAGCCACACTGCTGTGAAATTTCAGGGACTATGGGCATGAAGATAAGACCAGACTTATCAGCTGAACCCTTAGAGGAAGGAAGAATGATGCAGGCAAGAGCCAAATGGGTTTTTCTGTGGTAGAACTTGAGAACAAAGATCCATTAAAATTTAACACCATCAGAGAAATAAAAGTCACTCAAGGTATAATGTCAGCACAAAGAGCAGAAATTATGGCATTAACAGAAGCTTGTAACATCTTAGATAACCAAGAAGGAACGATCTTTACAGACTCTGCCTATGGTTATTCGGTAGCTCATTACTATGGAAAAATTTGGCACAATAATGGGTATAAGAAAACAAATGGTAAACCTATTATTCATGAAACAGAAATTAAAGCATTGATTGAAGCCTGTCAAACACCAAAAAAGCTAAGTATAGTCAAATGTGATGCGCACAAAAGAGATCAAAGTGTAGAAACAATTGGAAACAATTTTGCAGACTTAGCAGCCAAACAAGCAGCGATGCAAGAGATTATTACTGAAATGCCAGTTGTAACTCGACAGCAAAAGAAAAACGAAGCAGTTGAACTAAAAGGTGAATGGGATTTTGAAAAACTTTGTGAAATGCAATCAAGTGCTAGTGTACAAGAAACATTAGACTGGAACCTCAAAGGAGGGATTAAATCAAAAGAAGGAATTTGGACAACACTTCAAGGTCAATTGATAATACCAGAGAGTGCAGAACAAATGGTACTATTACATGCTCATGGTACAGCGCACCACAACCGAAGAGAAATGATAGATGTTATCATTAGACAACTAAATCTTTGGTTTCCGCATCTTCAAACTAAAGTAAACAACTTTCTAGAGAAATGTGAAACGTGTATGGTCAGAAACATCAAAAGTGCTCCACATATAATCAGAACTTTTCCGACACCAAGGGGACCCTTTGTAAGCATAGTCATTGACTTTATAGACATGATAAAGGTTGTTAGTAGTAAGAGATATATTTTAACAATTGTTTGCCGATTTAGCGGCTGGGTAGAAGCTTTCGCGGTAAAGTGTCAGAGTGGAGACTCTGTAGTGAATGCCTTGACGAGAGAGGTATTTCCGAGATTTGGTATCCCGTCGCAGATACAGTGTGATAATGGACCGGGTTTCATAGCGGTTGTTATGAAATTGATGTGTAAGAGGTTGCAAATTGATTTGAAGTATGGTTCTGTGTACCACCCTGCCAGCCAAGGAAAGTGTGAAAGAATGAATCAGACTTTAAAGGGAAAGCTTTCTAAAATTTGTGCAAAAACCGGGCTCAATTGGACAAAAGCTTTACCCATTGCATTATTCAGCATCAGGAACAGCACAAATCGTGAAACCAAATTAACCCCCCATGAAATGGTGACAGGAAGAGTGATGCCTCGACCTGATAGAGAATTTATTAGCTGTGACAATTTGAATGATCTGAGAAATGATATTGACAAATATATCTGTTTGTTGGTAAAGAATCATCAGCATGTTTTACAGGCTGAGAGTCGACCAAGGTGTTCTCCTGAGGAGTCTGGACGACCAGGTCTTATATCAGTTGGAGATCACGTGTTCATAAACATTTTTAAGAGAAAGTGGGATCAACCGAGAAGAGAGGGTCCGTATGAGGTCACCCAAGCCACACCTACTGCTGTAAGGGTGAAGGGATCCAACCTGTGGTATCATATATCTCACTGCTTGAAAGTAAGAAACCTTAATGAGACCTTTCCAACAAGTGATCAAATTGCAGATGACCCTGTGAAGGAGTAAATTATTTGAAATAATTCCAGACATCCCGATAGACAAATAACCATAAAACGTACCATTTTTGTGTTGAATTTTTGCGTTACAGATTACTTTCGACTGGAGATTCTGAGAACCTGGGATAAGAGTATTCCTGTGTTCCACTTAGACTTGAGGCGGATCGAGACTGCTCCAGCCCCTATTGAGTCTACCACTCCAGAGCTGATTAAAACCGTTCTAAGGTACAAATCGGAATTAAAACAGAAAGATGTCTGTGTTAAGATGGGTCTGTGTGCTTCTCATTTTAATTATGAATGCTTGGAAAGGAGAAGCTCAAACTTCCAAACTGTTTATTGCACCAAAAGGAGCTACCACAACCTGGAGAATTGATTTTGTAGATTAGCCAAATGTGTAGGACACCATAATATGTACCAACGTGCTAAGATGTATATTTGTACAGCCCCAATCAAGGAAGATAGTGGAGCTAGAGACACGACCTGTTCATCTTGGAGTCTAGTAGGATGGTCTACTGATCCAAGCTGGGCTATTGAACCTCCACCAAAGACAACCAATCCGGAAACTGTGAGCAAGGGAAAAACTCTATTTCAGCGACTGAGTATCATTAAAATGCCCAACCAAGGAAGCCAGTGCGAACAGTTTAAGTGTAATGGATTAATGATAACTTTAAAAGATGCCCTTGAAAGTGATGAAAACTACTATGTAGTGGGTGCGTCAATTGATGGATGGGACCCTGTGGGATCATTTTACGTTAAAGTTAAAGAGCATAACGGCACAACCACTAAAACAATTGGACCAACTTCCCCGTACGCTGAAACTGAAGAAATTAGAGCAGATGTTATCCAAGCCAGTTCAATTGAAGAATTATTTGCTATTGAAACAGGATTTACAGGTAGAAATGAATGGCTAGAATGGATCTCCTATACGGCTAAATCCTTAAACATTAGTGACTGCATTATTTGTGCAACGGCAAAACCCCTATTAACAACTACACCTGTCAGAGTAACAGACTTTCAAGAATTAAGATGTCTAGCACTGCTTTTTAGAGCACAAGATCCTTTACCATTTATTTGCCAAGAAATAGCACAAAAGTACCCGATAACTCAACCAATGGTTCCACCTAACGTTAGAGCATATAAAGGCAACTTTAACAAAAATGTAGCATGGATTAACTATTTGTACTACAACCAGCAGAGATTTGTTAACCTCTCCATCTAAGCTATTGGAGGAATAAAAGACCAATTAGACAAAAATTCTATCATGACAAGACAAAATCGAATAGCTCTAGATATGCTACTTGCAAAAGAAGGAGGAGTTTGTATTCTGTTTGGAACCGAATGCTGTACTGCCATACCCTCAAATACCGAAATCGATGGGTCAATTACTAACGCACTAAACGGACTGAAAAGGTTATCCCTGTAACTGAAGAGAAACACTGACAGAGAAGATCCATTTGGTAAAATGATGGAAAGATGGTTTGGAAAATGGGGAAAGATTATTTCCTCAATAGCAATTACTATAGTTGTTGCACTTGCCATTATCGCAATCATGGGATGCTGCGTGATACCCTGCGTTCGAGGACTCATTCAAAAAGCTATCGAAAATAGTATGACTAGGATGATGTACCAAAATACAAGCGACAGATTTATTGATATTACTCTAAACTTAGGAAAGGATCTTGCTGCGACTGAGGAAGAGCTTGGTTCACTACTTTGCGACGAAGTGGACACATGCATGTAACATATTCCTCAGCTAGGATGTCTGTCTTATATGTGCATGAAAGCGAGTGAAAGGAGAATGGAGGAATGAGTGATTCTCACTCCACTGTTGGATATTAATTTTATTTGTCTTGATTATAGAAAGAATGATTGTTTGAACAAAACTGAGTGAACTCCATGACAACGTGAATGCTCGGAGAGAGAAGAGCATCCCCTCTAGGTCCTGTGAATGAAGGATTCCTTTCAACCGACCTTCAGCTGACCAGAATGATATCCTTTGAGATCAGTAGAAACATTAAAGAGAAAGTTCACTTTTGTTTGATCCACATATTTAGCACTGTCTGATTCTTTATTTAGATAAGAAGTAAAAGTGTATTTTTGAAACCTTGTGTCTTTGCCAATCATAAGGAGAACTTGTGTGATGAGAGCTTCTTCTCCTAATATCTAAGATTTATTTTTCACTAACAATGAGCGTATTTTTAAGTGCTAAAGAATAAAAAACAAGATGATATTTTGAACTGTTATTGAATTAAAAATGAATATGTGAGCATTATAAAAAGAAAAAAAAAAGTATAAAATAACGATGGAGTACAATTAAGGTTTTTAAATAAAGTATTTCTGAGAGTGTAAATCAAAAATAAAGTTGTTTATTTAGAATTAAAGATAGAAAAAAAAAATCATGAAACTCTTTTTTCCGGTTCACTGCCAACTTTTAAGATTGGTATGAAGGCAGCATGGTAACCCAAATTTGTTGTTTTCAATCTTTTATTTCAATAGTTTTTGCGATAGCGTTTGTTGTTTTCTAGCCCTTAGTTTTATTACTTTTTTTAATAAGTCGATTGTTTTATTTTGATTGATATTTCTTAGTATTTTTTTTATTTTTGTAGATATCTAATACTTTGCGTTTTTATGACACTCACGAGAGAATTTTGGCTGAAAACCAGAGAAAGTCTCCCACTGTGAATGGACAATTTTTTAGTGGAGACAATGGACAATGTGTTATGAACTCTAAAGACTCTTAGGAGCGCAGAACCACTATCTGTGCTATTCTGAAAATGAGTGCAAAGAAACCTAGCATTCATTCTATTAGCTTGATCCTGAGGGACTTGAGCAAAAGGCTGAAAGGCTTTCCTGAGAAACATGGATGCAGTCGCGGTAGCAGTCAACAAGAGATCGTCTGATGAGACACCTGGAGGTTCCTGAGGGTTCCTGAAAGATTTCCTGACTCCCGTATTCCCATGTCACTGCTAAAAGGTCACCCATGGCGATGGTTCCTGAAAGTCACCCGGAGTGATGCTGAAAGCCACCGGTGCCAAACAACTCTACAACCGCCACGACCTTTTGACCTTGCCTATCCTGCCTAAAGCCTACCCAAATGCTCAAAGGTACCCTGTTTCCTAAAAAGGTGATCACATGGACAATGCTGAGAGAAAAAGTGATCCACCTAAAAGAACTGTCAGATACCCCAGTACACCTGTTTCTGTGTGTGCGTGGGATGAGAGGATTACAAATGAGAGGATTACGAATGAAGAGGATCCGAAGCGAGTGTCTTTCTTTTTATTACTTTATTTCTGCTTAGAGTATATACGGAGATTTTTGAGTTAATCTAGTTTTACTTTTTGATTTTTGCTGAATACATTTTTTAGTTTTGGGTGAAAAGCTGTTTAATGCTGATTTTTCTGGTTGTTGGAGAGTTAGAGAACAGAGTTTTGCTAAACATTGGATTTTATGCAAAATTATTGTAAATATGGAGATTATTCCAAAAATATTGCGCTCATTATCAAGTGTACAAGTTATAATAATCATCCTAATCACCAAAATAGATGTCTGCCGCTACTATCTCTTGAGACATCTCTTAAATTTATCTTTGAGAGAATGATGACTGAGTGAATGACATTTGAAGGACATTTTGAACATCATTATATTTGAAGCATCTGTAACCACTGAACAGAAAGTTTTAATGAGAAGTGAAGAAGTAATGCTAATGCATGAATGATGTCTTGAAAGCATGATCGGACAGACCGGTATCGAACGGCCCTCCGATGACTATCTCATCGAAATCGCGTTTCCTTACGAAGAAGATCATCATCTGCGGATCTTATTCTACTTTTGATTAATTATTATTTTGTTTGTTTTCTGTTTTTTGTAGAAAATTGGCAAAAGACAGGGAAAGTGCCACTCCTTAAACTTAGCCCATTGAAGTAGTGGAAAAAAAAACTATTTTGCATGATTAACTCACTTAATTGCCTTAACGAATGGAAACTTGGAAAGTTCCCAAGGAGGGAATGTGGGTGTTTTGGCAATTAGGTGACCTGATTTAACATTTTATTTAATTCATAAATTGGACCTGACTCCATGAAAAAGACAGTCTGACCTTAAAAGCTAGAGTCCATGAAAAGACAGTCTGACTTAAAAGGAGTGATGCTTTTCTGATAGGGATACGCAGCTAGAGACAAAATATCTGCCACGTGAAACTTATCTGCAAGGATAGCTTTCTGCATATATACCGCGCCTATGACACACCAAAGGGGGTGCAGTTTTCGAGCCAGGTTCTGTAACCCATCACATTGCTGTTTCCTGAAAGATCTTGTGCTGAAAAGTAAAGAGAAATCGGACTGAAAGTCGTAGTCTGTCTTTATTGAATTTATTTTCAAAAGTGTATTTTATATTGCGGGAAAACAACCACACTACCGAGAGGGACCTTGCTCTAAGCAAGCAGGGGAGAGCTGGCTCTGAGGAGAACTTTGAGGCTCAGGGTGAGGTGAGGAATGAGCAGGAGAACACTCAGGCTGAGGAGGGAGAAGCTGAAGTGAAAGAAGTCAGTCCTCCCTCCTGTCAGTCCTCCCAGCACAGAGAGCTCAGGGGCCACTGCAGGGAACACTGGGGAAAGTGCAAGCATCCCTGAGATTGAGATAAGCTCCTGGATGGATGCTCAGATGGAGACAGGCGCTAAATGAAGCACAGCAGTAAGCGTTGAGGCAAGGCAGGAGGATGTTGCTGTAAAAACAGTTCTGAGTCAGGTAGGGGTGAAGAGGAAGGCTGGAGCAACTGAGACTAAAGTTATATTAAAAATGAATAACACTGGAGAAGGACGAGGAGATGATGGAGACTGTGGTTGAGCAAGAGAACAGCGAAAGGGAGGAAGCTCAGTTAGAACCAAGCCCTCAATAGCAGCTGTGAAGCAGGGAACAGATTAGCCAGCTAAAAAGATTGAAAAGTTCCTTACTGCTAATTTAAATCAGAAAGATCAAATGGACAAAAAGGTCAGGGCAGAGTTTTCTGACGTTGATGGGTTCTGTGATTCAGTCCGGATGTACCTGAAGATGAAGGATCAGTGTCCCTTCAGTGAGACTCACGGAGGAAAACATTGGTCTATAATGCTGAGAGTAAACCCTCAAGTCCTCCCTCTCTACATGTGTTATTGCCTTTATATTGTTAGTCCTCTCCTTCTAATGATGAACAATTTTAAAATAGCTTCTTTAAATATAAATATCGTGCCGCGAGAGACAAGGAAGACAGCGCTGGTGTACGAACTGAGCCGAGCGAAGGCTGTGGATGTGCTGCTCCTCCAGGAGACTCAGAGCGACCCGGAGAAAGCGCTGTACTGGAGCAGGGGGTGGCTGGGGTGGGTGCTGCTCAGTCACCAGCAGAACAGTAGCGCTGGGGTGGGCCTGCTGCTCTCCCCCCAGGTTCAACCCTTCCTCTCTCACAGCGGAGGAGCTCAGCGAGGAGAGGCTGCTGCTAGTGAGAGCTCAGCTGGAGAAGCTCTCCTTTGTTTTTATTCATATTTACGACTCAACCAGTGGTCCTGAGAGGCTCGAGCTGTTGAGAACGCTGCAGGACGCTCTCAGCTCCTGTAACCAAGAGGATCTGTTATTTTTAGGGGGGGCTTTAACTGCACCCTCGATGCCAGGGTAGACAGGAACCACAGAGAGCCACGCAGAAACCTTGAGGAAGAAAAGGAAGACTTTATCGAAGCTCCTGGGGGCCAAAGCACAGGAAGCACTGGTGAGGTCCTGCTTCCAACACGTGACCGAGATGGACACCCTGCCCAGCTATTTCTTCAGCTTAGAGAAGAACGAGCTGAGCAGGATCATCCACTCCCTGTTCTCTGAGACTGGAGAAGAGCTGACCGAACCGTCTGAGCTGAGAAAAAGAGCCGTCCGCTTCTACTCCACCCTCTACAGCAGCGAGCTCAGCTCTGAGGAAGAGACAATCAGAGGGTTCCTGGAAGGCCTCCCTGCACTCTCCAGCGATGAAGCAAAGTCTCTGGATGAGCCCCGACTGAAGAGGAACTTCACATTGCTTTGAAGAGCATGCAGGGCAGGAAAGAAGCTTATTGGGAAAGAGAGGAATAAATAGAAAGAAAGAAAGAAAGCGAGAAAGAAATTAGAGAGAGATAAAAATGAGAGAGAGCGCGAAAGAAAGACATTAAAGACATAAAGAGCCACTGAAAGAAAGATCAAAGAGAGCGAGAGAAAGAGAGGCAGAAAAAAGGAAGTAAAGAAAGAAAGGAGAAAAAGAGAATAGAGAGAGTGAGAAAAACAAAGAGAGTGTGTGTAAGACGGAAGAGAAAAAAGATTGAGAGGGGAGGAATAAAAGAGAGAGGAAAGAAAGAAATAGATGGATGGATGAGAAAGTATGAAATAAAGATGTAGAACAAGAAAGAAAGAAAGAAAGACAGAAAACAGACAAAGATAGATAGAGAAATTAGAGTGAAAAAGTAGAGAAAGAGAGAGAAAATTAATTAGCAGAGAAAAAGATCGTTAAAGCAATAAAGAGAGTAATTGGAAAAAGAGAGACATTAGAAAGAAAAAAGAAAGAGAAAAGGAGCGGAGGCGCTCGCGCACGCACGAAGCCGAGCGGAGACGCTCGCGAACGCTCAGAGAGGAGCGTAGACGCTCGAGCACGCACGCAGAGGAGCGGAGACGCTCGCGTACGCTCGGAGAGGAGCAGAGGCGGTATCGAACGCTCGATGAGGAGCGGAGGCACTGGCGTACGCTCGGAGAGGAGTGGAGACGCTCGCGCACGCTAGGGGAGGAGCGGAGGCACTGGCGTACGCTCGGAGAGGAGTGGAGACGCTCGCGCACGCTAGGGGAGGAGCGGAGGTGCTGGCGTAAGCTCGGAGAGGAGCGGAGACGCTCGTGCACGCTCGAAGCCGAGCGGAGACGCTCGCGAACGCTCAGAGAGGAGCGGAGACGCTCGGGCACGCACGTAGAGGAGCGGAGACGCTCGCGTACACTCGGAGAGGAGCGGAGACGTTCGCGCACGCTGGGGGAGGAGCGGAGGCGCTGGCGTACGCTCGGAGAGGAGCGGAGACGCTCGAGCACGCACGCAGAGGAGCGGAGACGCTCGCGTACGCTCGGAGAGGAGCAGAGGCGGTATCGAACGCTCGATGAGGAGCGGAGGCACTGGCGTACGCTCGGAGAGGAGTGGAGACGCTCGCGCACGCTAGGGGAGGAGCGGAGGTGCTGGCGTACGCTCGGAGAGGAGCGGAGACGCTCGTGCACGCTCGAAGCCGAGCGGAGACGCTCGCGAACGCTCAGAGAGGAGCGGAGACGCTCGAGCACGCACGCAGAGGAGCGGAGACGCTCGCGTACGCTCGGAGAGGAGCAGAGGCGGTATCGAACGCTCGATGAGGAGCGGAGGCACTGGCGTACGCTCGGAGAGGAGTGGAGACGCTCGCGCACGCTAGGGGAGGAGCGGAGGTGCTGGCGTACGCTCGGAGAGGAGCGGAGACGCTCGTGCACGCTCGAAGCCGAGCGGAGACGCTCGCGAACGCTCAGAGAGGAGCGGAGACGCTCGAGCACGCACGCAGCTCGGAGAGGAGCGGAGGCGGTATCGAACGCTCAATGAGGAGCGAAGGCGCTGGCGTATGCTCGGAGAGGAGCGGAGACGCTCGAGCATGCACGAAGCGGAGCGGACACGCTCTTACACGCACGCAGAGGAGCGGAAACGCTCGCGCACGCTAGTGGAGGAGCGGAGGCGCTGGCGAACGCTCGGACAGGAGCGTACGCTCGCGCACGCACGAAGCCGAGCGGAGACGCTCGCGAACGCTCGGAGAGGAGCAGAGACGCTCGAGCACGCACGAAGCGGAGCGGAGACGCTCGTGCACGCACGCAGAAGAGCGGAGACGCTCGTGCACGCACGCAGAAGAGCGGAGACGCTCGAGCACGCACGAAGCCGAGCGGGGACGCTCGCGAACGCTCGGAGAGGAGCAGAGACGCTCGAGCACGCACGAAGCGGAGCGGAGACGCTCGTGCACGCACGCAGAAGAGCGGAGACGCTCGTGCACGCACGCAGAAGAGCGGAGACGCTCTAGCACGCACGCAGAGGAGCGGAGGCGCTGGCGTACGCTCGGAGAGGAGCGGAGACGCTCGCGCACGCTAGGGGAGGAGCGGAGACGCTCGAGCACGCACGCAGAGGAGCGGAGACGCTCGCGTACGCTCGGAGGGAGCGGAGGCGGTTTCGAACGCTCGATGAGGAGTGGAGGCGCTGGCGTACGCTCGGAGAGGAGCGGAGACGCTCGAGCATGCACGAAGCGGAGCGGAGACGCTCGCGCACGCTATTGGAGGAGCGGAGGCGCTGGCGTACGCTTGGAGAGGAGACGGCTTGTTGGAAGGATGGCGGCGTCGAGTGGAGGAGGTGTTCGGCAGGCGGTTGGCAACAGCTGTAATGAGAATGGCCAGGAGTGGGGAGAAGGAAGTGACGAATCAGGAAGTGAAATCGAGGAGATGGAAGACGAAGAGAGTAGCTTACCGTGGACAATCTCTAGGGGTAAAAAGCGTAAAAAGAAGAATACGGTAACTAGGTATAATGAGGTAAGGACCAATATGGTGGAAAGGACAGAGGAATATAAAGTATATGTTAGGCTGATGTAGGAGGGAGCATCGTTTGAGGACTGGAGCCCTATACAACAGACAAAAGCACTACATAAAGAGATTGGGGAGGTAAACTGTGCTAAAAAGTTGAGAAACGGGTGTTTGTTGGTTGTATGTAAGGATGAGCTACAACAAAAGAAAGCAATTAAAGTCGATAAAATCAATGGAAACAAAGTGAAATGTGCAGTGGCCTTTGATAAAAAACTGATTCGGGGGGTAATCACTGGAATACCGCTAAGTGAACCAGTAGATAATGTGATTAAAAGCATGACAAATGCTAAAATAAAAGACGCTAAACGCCTGAAAACAAGAAGAAATGGAATGATAACTGATAGTCTAGCCATTGTGCTAACATTTGATGAAGTAAAACTCCCGGATAAAGTTTTCATCAGTTATATGAGCTTTGAAGTAAAAGTGTATATTCCACCACCCATGAGATGTTACAAATGTCAGAAATTCGGTCATATAGCTATGGTATGTAAGTGGAGACAGAGGTGCAGTAAATGTAGCGGGGAGCATGAATATAGACAGTGTGGCAAGGAGGCAAAGCTAAAGTGTTTTAACTGTGGAGGGGAACACAGCTCAGCGTACTGAGGATGTGAGGTGAATAAAAGAATGCAAGAAGTACAGCGACTTAGAACTATACAAGGAATGTCATATGCTGAAGCAACTAAGAAGGCTAGGGGTACAAGAGAGCAAACAGCACAGGTACCAGCATTAAGAGAAGAGAGAAAAGATATGATTAAGTGTAAGAAATGTGATAGTATTAAGGAAGAAACACTTATAGTGTCAAAAATTGACTTTATTCTCTTTATGGCAGAGGTTATTAATTGCTCAGCACAAACTACAAGCCGGACTGAAAAAATTAAAATAATAGTCAAGTCAGCTGAGAAATACTTGGGCGGTAAAGGGTTGCAGTGGGAATCAGTAACGGATATACTAAATGAAGATACTCAACAATCACAAGAATGGGTTGGATCAACATAATGGTTTTAGTTATTCTGCAATGGAATGCAAGGAGCCTAATAGCGAATGGTCAGGAATTTAAGAAATATATTGAAAATGTAAATGAAAAGCCTAATGTAATATGCGTACAAGAATCATGGTTAATAGCAAGATTGGACTTTAATATTAAAGGGTACAATGTGGTGAGAATGGATAGGAAAGTAGGTAAAGGAGGGGGGGTTATCACCTTTATACAAAGAGGGATCCAATATAGAGAACTAAAGAGAGGGGTTGAGCTAGAAAATCTTACGATGGAGGTTTGGTCAAATGAAGGTAATGTTAAGATAATACATTTTTATAACCCGTGTAGAATGTTGGAGACTGTACATTTGGAAGAGATATGGAAAGATATCAATGAGAAAACCATCTGGTGTGGTGACTTCAATGCCCACAGTACTTTATGGGGAAATAGAGATGACCGTAATGGGAGAATAATAGAAGAATTTATAGAGGAAAAAGAGTTAGTCTGTATTAATAACGGAGTAGGTACTAGAATAGATATTGCAAGTGGCAGAGAGTCAGCCATTGACCTCACTATAGTAACAAAAGATATTGCAAATAAGAGTGAATGGGAAATATTAAAAGGAAACACAGTTGGAAGTGATCACTATCCAATCAAAATTCAAATAGGTATAGAATGTAGAATAGAAATGGAAGTAAAAAAGGAGAAATGGATTTTAGGAAAGGCAGATTGGGATAAATTTAGAGAAATTAGTAATGAGCTTTTACAAAATATTGATTATAATTTAGATGTCGAATGTCTTTGGTCAGCAATAAGGAGCGGTATAATTAAAGCAGCTGTGTTAGCAATACCAAAATCTAAACCTAAGATTCTCAATAAAATAGTCCCATGGTGGACAGATGAATGTAAGAAAGCTATAAAAGAAAGGAATAAGGCATTTAGAGTCCTGAAAAGAACACATAACTTTCAAAACCTGATTATATATAAACAATCTCAGGCTATAGTAAGGAAAAAGGTCAAAAAGGCAAAGAAAGAGTACTGGAGAGAATTTTGTAGTTCCATAGGGAGAACTACCCCAGTGGAGAGGGTTTGGGGTATGATCAAAAAAATGAAAGGTAATGGGAAAGAATATGGATACCCAATGATGATGGATGGTCAGAAGGTTATTTTTAGCAGTAAAGAGAAGGCACAACTTATTGCAAAGACGCTAGTTAAAGTACACAGCACAGACAACTTAAACGTAGAAGAGAAAAGAGGCAGGGAGGGAACCTTTGGAAATTATCAGGTTGATTTAGAAAGTGGAGATGCAGATGAGGTGTTAAATGCTACATTTTCAAAAGTTGAGCTTGGTAGGGCACTGAGGAAACTGGGGAAAACGTCGCCAGGGAAAGATGGAATAAGTTATACTATCCTGGAAAATTTAGCTGATAAAGGAAAGGAAATACTACTAGGACTATATAACAAAATATGGGAAACAGGGATTATGCCTAAAGAATGGAAGACAGCTGTTATTATCCCAATTAAAAAGCCTGGGAAAGATCCCAAACTGGCGGCTACTTACAGACCGATTGCTCTGACATCACACGTGGGGGAAAACAATGGAAAGGATGATCAATGATAGACT
Organism: Danionella dracula; assembly: GCA_900490495.1. NCBI lineage: Eukaryota > Metazoa > Chordata > Actinopteri > Cypriniformes > Danionidae > Danionella > Danionella dracula. The sequence goes on along the minus strand of UELW01000278.1, from coordinate 3,485,998 downwards.
TATGTATTGGATTGAAACTAAAGGATTGCTGGAAAATTACCAAAGTGGCTTTAGGAAAGGTAGAGGGACAATAGATCCAATTATAAGGCTGGAGGATGATATTAAGAAAGCCCAGTTAACAGGGAGTCAGTAATTGCGGTATTTCTGGATATAGAGAAGCATATGATATGTTGTGGAAGGAAGGTATTCTAATTAAACTGAACCAGCTAGGGAATCACGGGTAGATTATTGAAATGGAAAAAAGAATTCCTGACAGATAGAACTATAGCAGTGGAAATAAATGGAACTTTAAGTGAGTACTACTGTGTAGAAAATGGTACTCCACAAGGAAGTATCATAAGCCCTTTGTTATTTTCAATTATGATTAATGGGATTTTTAAGGACATAAAAAACTACATGGGAGTTGCGTTGTTTGCTGACGATGGTGCAATATGGAAAAGGGGGAGAAATAAAGAATTCATAGTGAGGCAAATGCAACAAGCATTAGATACAGTACAGGCCTGGGCCCTCCAGTGGGGATTTAGGATATCCCAAGAGAAAACAAAAAGAATATTGTTTACTAAAAAGAAATCAAAAATGGAATTTAAACTGAAGTTGGCTGGAAAAGAACTGGAAAGTGTGGAATCCTTTAAATACTTAGGGTTGTGGTTTGACAGGAAACTCACATGGAAGGTACATATTAAAAAGATGATTGACAAATGTCAAAAGGTTTTGAATGTAATGAGATGTTTGTGTGGAGTAGATTGGGGTGCAAGCAGGCTAGCATTAAAAACTATATACACAGGACTGGGGAGATCAGTATTTGACTATGGGTGCATAGTGTATGGGTCAGCAGCTACAACAGCACTGAAACAGCTGCATGTAGTGCACAATCAGGCACTTAGAATATGCTGTGGAGCAATGAAACCCACTCCAGTGGCAGCTACGCAGGTGGAAATGGGAGAGATGCCTCTCCACCTTAGAAGAGATCAGCTGGCTATAGTGTACTGGGCTAACTTGAGGAGACATAATAACAAACATATGACACAGTCGGTCCTTCTCCACAGTCAAGAGAGAGAGAACGAAAGGAGCAATAGCTTTGGGTGGACAATAAAGCAGAAAATAACCGAAATGGAGTTAAGTACAGTTATAATTTCTCCTAGTGTAGTGTACCCAGTAGTTCCCCCATGGTTGATTGCTGATGTTGACATCAACTTAGAATTAATGCTCGTGCTTGTCGGAAGCAAAAGTTCCAGCAACACGTGAGTTTGCGGTGGAACAGCATTTATTACATGTTGCAAAGCCTCTTTGACCAAAAGCGAATCTTGGCAGCATATAACGCAGATCACGAGCTCCCCGCAACATTCACTGCACACCAATTGATCGATTACAGAACATTCTCACTCTTATTGCTCTTCTCTGGACAACCTCGCACGTATAACACAGTTCTGAATTTTTTTTTTTGTATTGGCTCTACAAATAGAGGAGAGTTGTGCAACGAGTTAACATCACGGGAAGTCTGTCCAGAAAGCTCTACAGAGATTGTTCAACGCGAACTTCAGCCAGCAGAGACGTCTAAAAGATAAAGGTTAAAGCTTACAGCCGAGCCGCGTCGTCGAGCGATTATCTCCGGGCTGTTAGCGAGAGTGATTTAGACAGGTTTCGGTTTCGGGTGTGCTGGGACGAGCCGATAACGAGAGCGATTAGAGAGTAGTATATATAGTCAGTATTTGCGGTCATTCTGGGAGAGTTGTGCAACGAGTTAACATCACGGGAAGTCTGTCCAGAAAGCTCTACAGAGATTGTTCAACGCGAACTTCAGCCAGCAGAGACGTCTAGAAGATAAAGGTTAAAGCTTACAGCCGAGCCGCGTCGTCGAGCGATTATCTCCGGGCCATTAGCGAGAGTGATTTAGACAGGTTTCGGTTTCGGGTGTGCTGGGACGAGCCGATAACGATCGCTCAGCTACTGCTGATAGTGTAGGACCTATAAAGTAGTGCAGGGCTGCTGTCGCGGAAGCGTCAGCGGAAGCGTTCAGCCTCCTCGCGTGAAGACCAATCACATAAAGACGTTCAACTCTACCTGCGCGACTCCACCGAGCAACGCCACAGAGTCGACGCCCAGTAAGCTATATTCTTGTATCTGTTATTGTTTTATTCTTATACTTTTTTCCCTTGCTACTTTCCTCATACGTCTGCTACCATGTGCTTCCAGTACATTCCAGTCATTCTCTCAGTTGTACGTCGCTCCGCCCGTCCTCGCAGAACACACTCCAACGCTTCAAACCTTCGCTCACTTCATCTTGCCTCACCAGAACCGTGCTCTCTCTCTGTGGGACTTTGGAACTGTCAGTCTGCTGTCAACAAAGCTGACTTCATCCCTGCTTTTGCTCTTCAGTCTTCACTGGACATTGTCGGCCTGACTGAGACATGGATCTGCCCAGAGGACACCGCAACACCTGCAGCCCTCTCCAACAACTTTCTCCTCTCCCACACTTCTCGCGAGGCGGGACGTGGTGGGGGTGTTGGACTTCTCATCTCTCAGACCTTCAGATTCTCTACCTTCACATCTTTTGGTAAGACATGCTCATTTGAATATCATGCTCTAACTATCACTTCCCCTCTTGTAATGCACATCCTCACCATATACCGCCCACCTGGAGAACAGCTCTCCACTTTCCTGGAGGAGCTTGATGGTCTGCTCTCCTCTTTTCCAGAAGATGATAGCAGCCCACTCATTGTATTTGGGGACTTTAATATACATCTTCACAAACCAAACGCTACCGACTTCCACTCACTCATGTCCTCCTTTCACATGTCTCTTGTCCCTACCACAGCCACACACAAATCAGGAAATCAGCTAGATCTCATTTACACACGCAGCTGCTCTCCTGATCATCTCACAGTTACTCCTCTGCACACATCTGATCACTTCTTCATCACCTTCAAACTCACACTGCCTACAAGCTCACACTCCACACCACCCCCTGTCACCTTCCGACGTAACCTTAAATCCCTTGATTCCTCTCTCTTCTCTTCTGCTGTGTCCTCTTCTCTTTTAACACCTGGAAACTTTTCCTCTTTAAACACTCACGATGCAACTAACCGTTTCTGCTCCACACTTGCTACATGCCTCGATCAACTATGCCCTCTCTCTTCCAGGCCAGGCAGAATAACACCATCAAACCCTTGGCTATCGCACGCTCTCCGGGAACAGAGGTCCACCCTCAGATCGGCAGAGCGCAAATGGAAGAAATCAAAGAGCATGGCAAATCTCAAAGCGTACCAAACTGCACTCTCAACCTTCTCAAGCAAGGTACATGACGCAAAGACTACATACTACCACGACAAGATTGAACATGCCAAGGACAGCCGAAAGCTCTTCAGGACTTTCAACTCACTCCTCTGTCCACCCCAACCTCCCCCAGTGAGCTCTCTCACTGCAGTTGACTTCGCTGATCACTTCATAGACAAAACCCTCACCATCAGCCGGCAGTTTGCACCACCTTGCACCCAATCTCAGCCACAATCTCCGACACCTTTCATGTCCGCATTCACTCCAGTCACAGAAGATCAGGTGTCCAAACTCCTTCTCTCAGCGCATCCGACCACCTGCCCCCTCGATCCCATCCCCTCTCACCTTCTACAAACCATCTCACCTACCATCACACCTGCCATCACTCACATCATCAACTCCTCCATCACTACCGGCATTTTCCCCGACACCTTCAAGGTGGCCAGAGTCACCCCGCTTCTCAAGAAACCCACACTCGACACATCACTGGTGGAAAATTACAGACCTGTCTCTTTGCTGCCCTTCACTGCAAAACTCGTCTTCAATCAACTCTCTACCTTCCTGACTCAGAACAACAAACTTGATGACAATCAATCAGGCTTCAAGAACAGACACTCAACTGAAACAGCTTTGTTGTCTGTAACGGAAGCGCTACGAGGGGCCAGGGCTAACCACAGATCATCTGCCCTCATCCTACTAGACCTCTCTGCAGCGTTTGACACAGTCAACCATCAGATCTTTCTCTCCACTCTTTCTGCGATGGGCATCACTGGAACTGTACTCGATTGGCTTGAGTCCTATCTCACTGGCAGATCTTTCAGTGTCGGGTGGAGGGGTGAGGTCTCAAACACTCATAACCTACTCACCGGGGTTCCCCAGGGTTCAGTCCTTGGCCCACTTCACTTCTCCGTCTACACCACCTCCGTGGGCACTATCATCCTCAGACACGGATTCTCCTACCACTGCTACGCTGACGACGCTCAACTCTATCTGTCGTTCCCCCCTGATGACCTGTCAGTAACTACCCGCATAGCTGACTGCCTGAACGACATCTCTACTTGGATGAAGAACCATCACCTACAGCTCAACTTGGCCAAGACAGAACTTTTGGTAATCCCAGCTCATCCCTCTGTGCATCACGACCTCACCATCCAGCTGCAATCCTCTACAGTCACCCCTTCTCCTACAGTCAGGAATCTTGGAGTGCTTTTGGATGAACAGCTGTCCTTCAAAGACCACATCACAAAGACAACTGTCAGATTTGCACTGCACAACATTCGAAAGATCAGGCCCTTCTTAACTGAGCATGCAACTCAACTCCTGGTTCAGGCTCTGGTCCTCTCACATCTGGACTACTGCAACGCTCTCCTAGCAGGACTTCCATTAACTACGCTCAAACCTCTGCAGATGATCCAGAATTCTGCAGCTCGTCTTATCTTCAAGGAACCGAAACGAGCTCATGTTACTCCCCTCTTCATCACTCTTCATTGGCTCCCCATTGCAGCTCGGGTTAAATTCAAATCGCTAATGCTGGCATACAAAACTATCTCCAGATCAGCCCCTGTCTACCTCCATGAGCTCATACGCTCCTACATACCCTCCAGAAGCCTGCGCTCAGAGAAGGAACAGCGACTTGTGGTTCCGTTCCACAAAGGCAGAAGATCTCTCAGTAGAACCTTCTCTTTCACTGTCCCTGGTTGGTGGAACAAACTCCCTGATCCAGTCAGGAAAGCAGCAACACTAACAGCTTTCAAAAAGCAACTGAAAACGCTTCTCTTCAGAGAACACCTACTATAAAAAAAAAAATAAAAAAAAAAACTACTACCTTCTTTTTCCCTCCTCTGTCTTTACCTTCTTCCCCTACTGCTTTGGTTTTTTTGATCAGTTGATACAATTTCTATTGTGAGAAGTTGAGATAGACTTTGACGGTGTAACAAATTGCATATTGTCTCTCCCTAATGTAAGTCGCTTTGGACAAAAGTGTCTGCCAAATGCATAAATGTAAATGTAAATGTTTTGTACTCTTTACCTTTGTGTTGTACTTTTAAAAAAATCTAAATTAGAATTTATTTTGCTTTGTGGATAATGGACGTATTTGTGTGGACATTGATCTTCATTTCTACAACAGTGTTGGTGAGATACCTTTTAAAATCTTTTATATGGTTAAAATATTTTTCAATCTAAATGATAGAAACTTCGGCATGAAACATGGCCACGGCATTTAAACATGGCCATGGTAAATTAACTTATTGCTTGGGGTAAAGACATTTACCACACTACACAAAATCTATGGGCTGCAGTCCCAATGATGTTGCTCTGCAGAGAAAAAGATTGTGGGTTCAAACATGGAACCACGGTATAACAAGTTACTCTTTTTTTGCTTTAGACAAGAGTTTCCCAATCCTGGTCCTGGAGGGCTGCAGCCCTGCGCATTTTAGTTGTAACCCTGCTGTATGCATACTATTCTTGCTTCAGACAATCAGAGGACCCTAATTAGTGGCACAAGTGTGTTTCATGATGGTTGAACCAAAAATGTGCAGAGCTCCGGCCCTCCAGGACCAGGTTTGGAGACCCCTGCTTTAGACCTTCACTCATGTCCGAGTGTCGATAGTCTGTGGATATAATGATCAATGAAAATAAAGTTTGCTGTTTAGGGTCTAATGCAGATTCAAATAACTATGTCTTCCTTGACTGATCAGCAGAACCGGTCTCTGTGAATTGCTTACTTTCAAACAGCTTTGCTGTTTGCAGATATTACTGCTTACAGTTCATTTTACTTGTATTACAGTAGAGTTGACATTTGCATTTTAACCTGTTGCCATTCTACTCGACTAAACTTCTGATGAATTCTGCAGTTTATACAGATGTAATCCATTCAGCATACATGCAAGCTATTTTTCACTTTGTAATTTTAAACAAATTAAACTAATCTAAAGGTTAAACTGACTTGTCATATTTTGATTCACTTTTGGTCTAATAATTGAAAGGAATTGTATGCAAGTAATGATTAGTAATTAAAACTATGAAGTAAAACATATATAATAGGTTTTAAGTCTGCATAGACTGAAATAATGTTTTTTTAATAATACATCAGAAACATAATTAAATGACATTCACATGTTAATCCATCAATCCAAGCAATAGCATTACTGTTTATGTTACTCGTGCTCTGAGTATAAAATCCAACTTATTGACAGCTAAATTTGTAAAATTCTAACTGTAAAAAAGTCTAACTAGCAAAAATGTAGAATGCGCTTTTCAGGCAGCAGTTGTTTTGCAGAATCTTATATTATTCACTTCCAGTCAAATAATCCATCTCCCGCAATTAGGATAAAATTTAAACAAATACCTTTTAGTCTCAAATCTAAAGTCCTTGGAGAGACTAGAGTTGGCTTACCTGAAGGACATCACTGGACCATTACTGGACCTCCTGCAGTTTGCCTACTGATGTAATTGGTCTGTGGAGGATGCAGTCAAAATGGGGCTGCACTACATCCTGCAACATCTGGACAAAGCAGGGACCTATGTGAAAATACTTTTGTTGACAGATAAACAACTAGTTAGCTGGGGAAATTTACTTTGACACCAGTACCATCAGCACTGGCGATGTGTTCTCTGCCCACTCCTCTTCTTTCTCTACACCAACAACTGGACCTCCCATGACTCCTCAGTGAAGGAAGCTCCTGAAGATTACCAACCACAACACTGTCATCGGTCTCATCCAGGATGGCGAGGAATCTGCGTACTGACAGGTACACATAGGTACACAGCCGCCAGCGCAATGGTGGAAGAGTCGTCTTCGTGAAAAAGCGGGAGCCCAAAATATGCTGGCTGAGCTTTCATGGCTTGGAAGCACACCAGTGATGCACAAGCACCTTAAACGAAAGCACCTTGGTATTTCGGATGAAGAAACATCAGTAAAATAAAACTATCCATTTGTTGTGTAATTAGGTGACCTGATTTAAAAAAAAATTATTAATAAATTGGACTTGACTCCATGAAAAGACAGTCTGGCCTTAAAGATTGATTCCATGAGAAGACAGCCTGACCTCAAAGCTTGAGTCCATGAAAAGACAGTCTGACTTATAAGGAGTGACGCTTTTCTGATAAGGATACACAAGCTAGAGACAAATATCTGCAACGTGAAACTTATCTGCAAGGATAACTCTGTATATATATATGCCCCAATTATGGAGGAACAGGGAGGTACAGTTTTGAGAGTCGGTTCTGTAACCATCCTTGCTGCTGTACAAAGATCCTGAAAAGTAAAGAGAAAATCGGACTGAGATTTTCATCGGACTGATGAACTATATTTAATGGCGTTGTCGGCAGGATTCGAACCTGTGCAGGGAACCGCATAAGATTTCGAATCCTGCCGACAACTGCATTAAATTTCATTGTTTTTCACCTGTCAATTTAAAATAATCTTTTGAACATAAATTAAATAAAGACAGACAACGACTACATGAGTAGCTCACCCCACACTTCCTTCAGTGCACTTCAGGCCTCAATGCCTTGTAAAACCTACACTTCCAGGCAGTGAGGCCTGAAGCGCACTGAAGGAAGTGTGGGGTGAGTTACTCATGTAGGTCCTTAATGACGGAGGTGATAACGTTTATTTGAAAGCTTTTTTACAAAGGGAAGAAATTTAAAATAGTGCTTAGACAATAATATTATTACTTTAAAGCCAAAAACATCTAATCTTGGGAAAACTGTTAATAAATAGAAAAGAAATAACGACCATACAAAAAGTAACTAGCATTGGAAAAACTGAAATTAAGTCATTTACATTTATGTGGGTGTAGACTTATTGTGGGATTTTTAATATTGTTTAATCAATGCTTATTAATGTTCTGTCATTTAATCAACTGCTAACAGAACTTCTTTAAAGCTTAATAAAAAGAAACATTCCTTTTCAGTCTTTCTCCACTCATTATGGGATTATTGATTTGATGGGTGGGGGTTTAAGGGATTCTTGTTAGTATGCTAGTAAATGATAATTGTATATGGGATCATTGATTTAGTGGGTGGGGATTTAAGTGTTTTTACATTAGTAGGCCAGTAATGATTATTATATTGTATTAGAAAGAATAGGTGTTTTGATGTGTGTATTAGGATAGTCAGAATGCTCTCTCTCTCTCTCTCTCCTCGGTCTCTCTCTCTCTCGC